>WBMV01000267.1:463148-549730 GCA_013396655.1 Campylorhamphus procurvoides | reverse complement strand
CCGCATATTCCAGGCACGTCCCTGGGCGGCGGGGGATGGGAAGAGCAGCGGCCGGAGCGGCACCAGCCACGGAAAAGCGCTGGGAAAGGGGGAACCGGCGGGATCTGCGGGCCGGGAATCACTGCCCGGCTCCATCCCGGGCTCCATCCCGCGGCGGGCAGAGCGGGGAAGGAGCAGAGGGGAAGGTGCTGCCCCCTCAGCGCTGCCGGGGCGGGACGATGCGGACGGGCCTCCCCCCATCCCCTCACACCGGAGGCACCCACCTTGAGAGTGGGGTACTCCTGCACCTTCAGGGTCATTGAGAGCTGGGCGGCCGATTCCTGCACCGCCATCTTGGATCGGGCACCGACCTCCTCCTCCTCCTCCCGCGCTCGTCCCCCGCGGGATCCGCCCCGGCCACGGGCCGTGGCCACCGCCGCGGTCTCCTCCTCTCGTCGGGCACGCTGGGCTGCTCTCCCGTCCCGCTGTGGGCACGGCGGGGCTCCCCCGGCCCCGTTCCCGGCCCCGTTCCCGGTCCCGTCCCTGATCCCCCGTTCCCGCTTCCCGGTTCCCGCTGCCGCCGCCGCGCCGTTCAAATCCAACCGCCCTCCCCGCGCTCTGACGTCACGCCAGCGCCGCCGTACGACATGGCGGCCCCCTTTCTGCCGTACAACATGGCGGCCTCTAGGGGTCGCCCCGCCGCTGCCATTTCACCCCCACCCGCGGCCCGCACGCCCGCAGCCGCGGTGACGGGGACTGCGTGGTCCCGCACGGGCTGCGCCGGGCGCCCGGTGCCCGTGTGGTGNTTCAAACAGCGCGGGCAGCGCTGAGCCCCTCCCATTCCCCCGCGGCCCCCCAGCCCGCAGCGGGGGCCGGCGCGGCGTTCCCGCGGTGAGCGGAGGCGCGGCCGGGACGGGCTGTGGGCAGGGCAGGGCAGGTGCGGGTCCCGCGCGGTGTTCCCGTGCAAACAGCGCGGGGCCGCGGAGCCCCCGGAGCGCGGGCAGCGGAGCGGGGCGCGGGGAGCACGTGGAGCGGAGCACGGCAGGTCTGCGGGGCTCTGTGGGGAGCGGGTGAACTTGGCTGTGCCGGGGGGGAACCTGCGGCACCGGGGTGGGTTCCGAGGGCAGGAGCCGGCCGTGCAGGTGTGCGGCTGTGGAGCGGGGCTTTGGAGAGACACCAGAACCTGGGGCCATTCGTAAGCACCTTTTCCCTCTCCTCTTTTCCTTCCTCTTTCCTCTTCCTTTCATCTCTTTTTTCCTTTGCTTTTCCTTCTTCTATCCATCTCATTTTTTTCCCTCCCCCTTCCCCTTTCCCCCTCCCTTTTTTTTCCTCTTTTTGACTATTTTCCTTTCTTCCTTCCCCCCTTTTTTCTTATTTTTCCCTCCCTTTTTTTTTCCCCTGTCTCTTTTAAACATCAAGGTTCTGATGTTATTTCTGGTCTGCGGGAGGCTATTAGAAAAATTTGACGCAAATACTTCCAGGAAAAGCAAAACACGTGTAACTCTCATGTTTTGAAAGGAACAAGCCAGATGTAACAAGTATGTTTGTTAACAAGTATGTTTGTTAACAATATTTGGTGGCATTGTTTCTGATGTGCAAGGACCTTCTTTCCCCGAGAGCATCTGCCCACTCCAAAGGGCTGGGGGTAAATGGAAGGAAACGTGTGAAGTCGTGTAGTCAAGTGTTAGATTCTCTTCAGCTCTGGACTGCAAACTATTTTTCTTACGTTTACTCATAGCTGCCCCACTGTTCAGCCTGGTACTGACCATAATCACAGAGTAAGTGCCTAGACATAAACTGCCAAGCCCACACCAGGTGCAAAGCCTTTGTTTAAGAAGTGTATTAGTAAAAATGTTCGTGTTAGTTACACCTGGGATTAACATTCGTGTCTAGACACGATCTTGGGGCCAGATTCTGCGAGGGGATTTGTGTAAGGAGGATTTTGACTCCATTAAAGTTCTGTGCAGGGAATGCTTCACCCTGAGCTTGTCAGGTGGAGGGTTGAAAATTTACTTCAATTGTTGCTATATTTACAAACATAATTATGTGGCATTGTAAAATATTCCTGTTGTTCCTGTCTGTCTAAAGTGTCCTGTAAGCTAATGTTTAGGAGGAAATTTGCTGTTCAGTATTCCACATGACTGATGTTACTGAACAGCTTGAACTTTGCATACCTTAACTCTTCAGGCCTGTGGCGTGTATTGGGACTGAAGAAGTGGGACTTGCCAGTTAATTTATCAAGTTGTTGATGTATTTGTCCAAAACACTTATTTGCAACAGATTTTGTTTATATGTTCTCTTCACGGTACTTTCTGATAACACAGTAGCTAATTCAGTGTCACACAGACACATTCTATGGATGCAGGTAATGTGCTCCCATTGTATCTGTCTTTAAACTGGAGGGTTATTGGTGAAGGTTTGTCAGACATTAATAGCCAAAGTTAAAGGGGTTGCTTAATGGAACAGATGGCCAAGCAACCATCATGTCAGAGAAAACAGCATGTATTCGTGTATTCTTAGTTTAACACAAGAGGGAGCATGTCTAATCTTTAACCTTTAAATATTGCAACTTCAGAGAGGAAGCTTGAAGTGTTGAGTGTCAACTAATTTATGTTTAAGGCTCCATGTGCAAATATTGATACAACCTGTGCATATTTCTGGCAAGTTTTCAGCTTCAGGCTGCAGCTGTTGATTTATAGTTTAAATCTTGGCATGATAAATGTGGGTATAAGAATGAAACTAATGATCTTTTGAAGTTGTTAAAATCTGTGTTTTCCTGCTAAATTTAAGAAAATATTTGTGATTATTGTTATTCCTGGATATGGCTATTAATATACAGAGGTTGTACTTTGTTCTTTAATATTAGGTTAATATGTCTTCTGCTTAGCCTACCATACGAAGTTATAAAGCCGAGTCTTAATTTAATTAAATTTAGTGTAACTACCAAAACACCTGCTTTTAGGGTTCTTATAAATCCTACTGCTTTATTCTTAAACAAGAAGTACAAATTTTGATCTACTTAGAAGGCTTTTGTACTGTATCTTCTTTAATTTTCATTGTCCCCTTGTGGAATAAAAGGCAGATTAAAGATGAGCTTCCGTTTGTATTTCTTGGCATTGTCCCGTTCAATCATAATCTCTTCATGTTTGTTCTCATTTAGTGTCTTGTTAATGTGAATTAACAATTAGTTAAACGTAAGTTGTGTATACAGAATACTCCAAACCTTTAGGAGAACCATATTCATTTCTTTCCAATGGCCTTCTGCTTTGCTCCAGATTGATGGTTGGAGATGAACATCTGTCTGCCATTAAACACTGCATGCAAATTATGTATCTTTGAAAAACATAAACAACTCTGCATGTTATTTGGTGGAGCAGAGCAGAAACTTCCGTGCTCTGCTTCCACGTGCTGAGGAAAACTGCTGTGGATTGAGATTTTACTGCACTCCCTTCTCTTTCCTCTTCGTGGCTGTTCCAACCTCAGTGCCTGGTGGCAGAGGTGAGTGTGTGCCACCATCATTCCTCCTTTTAGCAGACAAGACTGGCATGAGGCAGTGATGGGAATTCCTGTGCTGGACCAGGTGGGAGCACAGGGTGCCCCACTGTTCAGAAGAGCTCTCAGATGGGTGGTGGTTGGACTGTCCATCTTATAATGGGGAAGTAGGAGCCTTCACTCTATTCTTCTGGTGAGTTCGGAAGTTGCTGAAATATTTAGGGCCTTACCTTTAATCTGTGTTAATTTTTTTTTCTGAATAATGGAGAAAGTTTTAGTATTTTTCTAACAACTGCTGTGCACAGCATTGACAGAACAAGGTGTTAATATCAAAGCAGCTTGCCTTCAAAACATGCCAAGCAGCTGTTCTTGCAAGGCAGAAATGTGAGATGACCTGTACCAACACCAGATACTTTAAGATACATGGAATTGTGGAATGGTTTGGGTTGGAAAGGACCTTAAAGATCATCTAGTTCCACCTCCCATAGATTATATGAATATTATACGTTCAGTAAGTGTTAGAATGTCTAGAAGATGAGGATGAGAGAGTTCCTAGTGGAGAAGTATTCACAGCAATCAAGCATTTTTAATGGATGGCTCCATTTTAAAGGATGTTGCTTGATTTTAAATCATAGGTGTGAAACAGTCCTGTGGAGTCAGGAACTCACAGAGAGCAGAGGGACACCTTGTGATGGACAAGTGTTGATAGACTCATTTTTGTAATGATTAAATGAGCTGCCTCTTGTCTTGGCTATTCCATATCAGCCAGAAGGGCCGAAAGTATGCTTTGGTTCTCTGGCCCAGTAGACTTAGGGCTGCACAGTGTTTACAATAAAGGTGTATTTTTACTTTAAAATAAAGTAGTAGTATGACTATATAGTGTGGTTTGTTGTTTTGGGTTTTTTTTGTTGTGGTGTTTTTTTTTTTTTTTTTTCATTTTGAATTGTAACTTTAAACTTACAACTGTATGAGTGTATCTGGCTTAGGTAAAAAGGTTGGGCAAGTTGGTGCTTTTATTTGTGTATCTTGAGAGGAAATTGCCAACAAAAACCGAACAAACAAAAGGAAAAGCCCCCACAGGAACAAAACCCCGAGATTAATAACAGCATGAGGAATTGCCCTGATGTGCCACAGTTCAGAGCATTGTTGTAAAGTGGTAAATACAGATCGAATGCTTCGTTTCCTTATTTTAGCATGATTATAAGGACACTTTCCTTATCTGGGGAAAATGCAGATGCGCTCAGCTATTGGGGTTACAAAGTTACCATAATGGGTTAGGGTTGGGGCTGTGCTGGGTCACCTGTGGGAGCAATTTCATGTCCCTGGTACCAATCTGGTACCTTTTGGCAATGTGTGTGTGTGTAGACGTTATTTAGAAATGACCCCATCTTTTGTTTAACCTGGGTTTCAGATGTGAAGGTATTTATTAAATTACTTTTATGTAAAAGAAAAAAAAAGTGGGGGTGGAAGTCAGTGTAGGTAAGATTCTTGTGAAACCTCATTTTAAAAAAAAAAGATTTGTATTTACATAAAAAAGGCATGTGGGACTTCCTGATAAAGTGCACAGACTCCTGTAACTTTCTGAATGGTCTGAATGGATGATGTAAAATGCGAAGGGGAGGGGGTTTACCTGCGAGCAGGTTTTTTTGGCCATGAGCAATTGTATTTTTGAGTTACAACCCCCTGAAAATGGGGATGGGGGGGGATGCTGATGTTAGACAGAAAGTGCTGACACAGCCCTGACTACCGAGCAGTGCCCTGCGTGCTGCTGCAATAATTGTCCAGGCAGTGTTTTCCTGCCTTCCCTGCCATTGTGCCTCCCGCCGCTCTGCTCCGCTCCATTCCATCCTTTAACTTTGGGAAAGTTTGGTGCCCTCGGCGTGTGCGGGAGCGGGGCTGGCAGGGCACGGGCTTGTGAATCTCGGTGTGGTCGTGTGTGATCGGCAGAGCGGAGGGAGAGCAGGCGGGGAACTCCGGCTGGGGCAGCGCTCCGCAAGGTTTGTCTCCGGGTTTTTGGGATTGCGCCTCCCGGGATGTGCGGGGTTCGTGTCTCTGTGCCGGGGGGGATGTTTTCGCCTCGGTGTGCACGGAGAGAAGCCAATGTGTGTGTCCATACATATATATATATATATATCTGTGTTTGTGTGTGTGTGTGTTACGGCCGGGGGAACGCCGAGGAAGAAGAAACCCTGTTGGTTCTCCATGCAAATGACCGCTTTGGTTGTAACAAAAGCCTTGATGTTGGGCTTGGAAAAATGATCTGACAGTGTAACAACCCCAGGCCACTTTCGCCATGTTTTTGTTTATTCATGTTTCATTCCGTTTCCCGTCGCTATCTCGCAGATGTTTCCAATTTCGCTGTTTGTTGTTGGGGTTTGTTGTTTTTTTACCCCTTTTCTTTTTTTTCGAGCCTTTTTGGAGTTAGCAGGAAAACGTGTGAAAGAATGTTAACAAAACAGAGAGGTGTTGCAGATGTTTATACTTTAGTTGTTGCGTTGCGCCTGGCGGTGCTGGCAGAGGGATTCAGGGCATGGGAAGGAACGTAAGGAGCATCTGTTTTACCCACCGAGCCTGTAATTCCGAAATGTGCCCATTGTAACTTGAATATTTACATAAACAGATGAAGCAAGCACGTTCCCGGTGCAGTGTGGCAGGTCGAGATCTCATTTGTTTGCTCCCCTTTATGAAAGGGGGGGAAATAATAAATAAAAAAAGAGCAAGGAAAGGAATATCTGTGACACAACATGTATGCTCCTACATAAACTCCTGCCATCTCAGAGTGCCTTTAAATATTTGAACAGCTTCTGCTAAGTCAAATAAAATTGGTTACCATGAGAAACAAAAAAGTCTAATAGAATAGTTGAGCTCACTAATGAAAATCTGAATGTAAAATTGTTTCAGGATCATTCAAGGAATTGAAAAACCTTTTCAGTAACAGTTGTAGTAACACATTTAAACATTTTAGCTTCTGAAATCCTGGAAAACAACACACACAGTACAGAAATAGCAGAGGTGGATGGTGTGTTCTCTTACAGTCGCATAAACTGAAACGTAATTGTCTGCTAATGATATTAAAATCAGTCTGGTTTGAGGATTTTATGCTTGATGAATGTATCGAGGCACGCACAAATATAATCTGGAATCTTAAAGGACAATGATTCAATGTCCGGAGCCTGTGGTTAAATCAGACGTGGTAACTATGGTGAGAGGTAAAGTTACTTAGCTTCTCACAGACCGTGCATATGTGGATTTCTTCTCGTATAATGGAGATTAAAGAGAAAAGGATTAGAAAATCTAAGGAGAAATTTTGAGCAGGAGACCTGTAGCCTTGCTCTGGGAATTAACAGTGAGGAGGCTTTTAGAACAGAGACAGGGTGGAAGTAAACACTCTCTCTTGTAATATATATTGATGATAATTCTAGAAAGGAGTCTTTTCTGGTTGGGAATATCAACAGCAGGTCATGCATACAGGAACAAAATCAATTCTCTCCATATTAAAATAATCCTCCTACTCTAACAAAACAAAAGCAGCACCCAGCATACATTATTACATTGCCAAGTGACAGCATAAAATCAGGTAAATTCTGCTATTCTGAGTGAATGAATTTTAGGTTCTTGCCAAATGAAGCAATAATGATTTATTTGGATTGCATTGCATTCCTATTTTTAAGCCTCTGTATGATGTATATTTAGGATTTTTTTTTTTAAACTTAAAAAAATGATGGTCATATGAAGTAGAAAATAAAATCATAGCTTAGTGTTCTAGCTGGTAAACACTGGGGGAGTTTGGATTGCAGCCAGAGACACTTGGACCACATTTCTGGTTTTCTTTGAGTCAAGAGGGTTCAATGTTACCCTGAGCTTTTCAGGGAAGAATTTCAGATTATGCTGATCAGCTCAGAGGGATATGGGAAGGATTGTCATGCTTGCACATAAAACTCTCATGTTCTGAGAGAGCCACCAGAGATACTAATTAGTGATTAGCTGTTTGAATGCTTAGGAAACAGAAAGGGGAAAGGTCAGGTTTAATTTCCAGCATAGAGGGATCATTTCCCTGTAATAGTGAAAAGTACTTTCACTGTGCGGGTGCAGAGACGTCTGGGGGACATGAGGTCTGTTCAGCTTTCTAGTAATAGATATTAAAATGTGTTGGGGTTTTGACAATGCATTAGAAACATCCTCAGTAAAATACTTTAAAGTTTTGAGTTTCCCTTCCTCCCTGCCCCACATTGTGGTTGGAAACCCCTTGTCTGCTGAGATGTCTGCAGGGGAACTACGAGTTCAGCGTGGTTGAGACACGTGGTGTTACAAGTTTTAAGGTGTTTGTGGATTTGCTAGGAAACACTGAGCTTTTCGTGGGTCATAATCCCACACTTTTCTTTGTCAAGGGCTCTAAGAGGGTGTTGAGATACCTGTTCATGAGATTGCATCTACTATTACTGTGCATCAGTGTGAGTTAAACCCCTGAATGGAATGTGCACTTTCAGACTTAAGGTGAAGTGATAAATTAGAGACCCAACAGCAATGTAATTCACAGTTGTTATGAATTGTTTTCACAACACAAATGATCAACACAGTTTATTGATTTTTGTTTTTAAGTTGTCATTTCTTGAAAAGCATTAGAAGCTCACTGGTTGTATTCTGCGCTAATAAGGAGGAAGAGGAGGAAAATTAATTCAATTGCTGCTGCTAGTGGACAATATTTTGCTTTTTTCCTATTGTTGGAGTTGACATTTGTGTGGAATGGTACGTTGCTATTGCGATAATAATGGGTTATTATTTCAGATGAAAGTTTTTATTTATATTAAGGTTGCTATTTTAGATTGAAGCAGGAAGCTTCCATGTGTAGAGCAAAACTCAGATACAGCTATTGATGCGTATTTTCCTTGTTTAGTGTATGTCAGAATTGTTTTATCATCCTACCTTATTAGGATGTACTTTATTTAAAAGCAATATACCTGATATTTTAGACACAGGATGCTGTACAGCCTAGTGGATAAAAATAGTGGAATTGGACCAAATAGTGTTTTTCTTGCTTTGCTATTGGATTAGGGCAAGTCCATTCACCTTTCTGGTTTTGTTTTCCATCTATGAAACAGGTCTAATGGTATTCCCTTTTTAAAGTGCTTCAATATCTACTGATGAAATTTTGAGACGAGCAATGCCTTTTTTCTTGCAGCAGCACACATTGTGGATACTCACATAATATATGCATCAGAAGTCCTAAAACATGAAAGAATTAAAGTACTAGTGATTTGATAATAATACATTTCCAGAAAACAGTTCAGGTTTAGTGCTGGTGAGGTATTTTCAGATGGTTGTGGCTAATTTAGGAGTTTCTTCAGGTAGCTGAATATCAGCTGGCTGATTAGTACCTTGATATTGAGTATTGACAAATTATCAATGTCTGATTTAAAATTTGGACCAAAAGATGGGCTTTTATTGAGTTATTCAGCTGTTCTATTGGAACTCAGCCAGAAGTGTAGTTTTTGTAGCATCTTGAAAAAGAGACAGCAACCAACCCTCCCTTTTCCCAGTGAGACTATTTATGTTAGTATTGGAAACCCCTCTGGCCTTCTCAATTAAATTTGTAGATTGTAAACCCCAGACATGCAAGATTAAGAATTTCAGTGCAAACAGCTGTGTTTGTGCTTGCCCTCAAGCAGCTGAATAATTTCCCTGGGTCTGCTGATGTGAATAAGAGTTTTGAGGATTAAAGTTTACAGTATTCATCTTGTTCCTTTTGTGCATGGTCATGGAAATTCTCCAGTGCCATGTGAAGTCTGAAGTGTTCTCAGGTATTTGAGAGACGATTCTTGCCCTGTTTGCACATTGTATAAAGTTATGTAAGCTGTTTTCAGGTGCAGTGTGGAGCAGATGGGACATCTTACTGCTGGAAAAGCGTGAAACAGTTTAAAAAGAATTAAAGCAGACTATCAGCCTGTACCAGGTTATTCATCACAGGCCACAGTAAAGGCTTATCATTTGTGACTTGCCAAGGACTGATCAGTTTAATCAGTTTCCAGAGAAGAGCAGTTAAATATTACATTTGATAAAAATATTTAGGAAATCATAGCTTGAAGTACAAATTTTATTCTAAAAAACCTCTATAGTCTTAAAGACAAATTTCTCCAACAGTTTTGCATTTGACAGGAATTTTTTTCTTTATCTGAAGAACAAGCCAATATGGCTTAGTGTGTAAAATTTGTTTATACAATGGTGTTTTCTGTCTACACAGTGCCTGGAATATGTCTTAGCGCATAAATAATAGAATAAATAGAAGTTTTTGTATCTAAACAGCTTCTGTTTATATTTCTTAGTAAGAAGTGTGTGTAGAGAAGGGTTCTTGTAGCTTTGAGAAAAAGAGTGTATGCTCTGTCTAGTAAATTATGTCATTTGTTATCCTGGTGAATCTTAGAGCATCAACTACATGACAGTTTCCCTTTAGAACAGTAAAGATTAGGTGGTGTTTCTGTGGAAATCACTCCAACTTACACTATGTTGTTAAGGTATTTCTCTACCTTTCTCAGATAACTGTGCTTGGATTTTGTAGAGAAAAGTTAACCAGTGAAAATGGGATCTGGTAATGACTGTGCAAACTGGAATATCTTCCCTGTGTCTTGCAAGGAAATAGTGATGGTTTGAAAGCTTTTACATGCCCTTTTATGTAGGTCTTTGATAATTTCTCTGCTTTGCTTCCTGATATGTCTCCAGAAGAAGTATGGCATGACATTTTCTTATATCTCCTCTTAAATTGTAAAATGTGTGTATATCTTTTAGTGCTTTTTTTATGCTGCACTGTGACAGACATGTAGAGATAGAAGTTGATATTTAAAGATTATGTTATTCTAAGTATTTATAAGCATGGGTTGTTGTGTTAGTTTTTTCTTTTAACATCCTCTACTTTGATCCTTCATCTCTGCACTGAGGGAGTGGTACGAGGGAGTTACAGTCATTCTCACTTTCCCATGTAAGCGATGTGAGTTTGGTCTAATGCAGTTGTTATATCATTTCTCAGGTTCTCTGGTACAAATAGATACAAAAAAGAGTGTCCATATCCTTCAGTGTGAGTTGGGAATTGACCAGTGGAGTTCAGACTGTGAGAAACAGGCAAAGAGATGTTACGCTCACCTTGTTGTGCACAGGTTGAGGTCTTTCTCCAAATGCTGGCACAGAAATGAAAAAAGATCCTGTTTACTTTTAAGGTCAAAGTATCTGGGAAAGATTGTCTGGAGAAACAATTGCCATTTCCCATTCTACTCAATAACTGTGGGACAGGAAATGGATTTCGCAGATTTGTACCTCCTGGGAAGTCAGCTTGAAGAAAGTAAAGATTGTGGTAGAGTCATTGCAACATAAAAGTTAAGCAGATAAAATCCTTTAATGTATTTAAGATGCACTGTATTACTTTTAGCTCTACATTGTAAAAACAAGGTGTGTTTATTCCTGTTGGAGCAATTAAAAATTTAACTTTTCTGATCCTGGCATGACCACAACAAAATAAACACACTTGCATCCTGACTGTGTATCTAGGTTTCTGAACCTTATTCCTACTTACTTTGAATAAAACTTAATGAAAACTAGATCACTTTGCTTTTAATTTGAGCATCTCTGCTCTCTTAATTAAGGGAGAACTTAACCTGTGGAAGTGCTAAGAGCTTGTACAGAAAGGATTGTCTGTTCCTGAAATGACTGGGGGAAGCAGTATAAATCTAGAGAGGACAAGAAGTTAACAGTAGAGTGTACAAGTTGAAGGAATAGATAGTTTCAAGTTTCTAATTAGCATTGCACAGCAAAATTAGTAGATGCATAGATAAGTATGGCAGATATTTTGAGCAGTTTTTAATATCATTCTGTTTTGGATGCTTGCATCTGATTTTAAGCCATTTTGTTCTGTACTTGACTACATCTTTCCTTTTTTTCTGCATTATTTGTTTCAGTGTTTCTGCCTGATTGATAGTGTTTTGCCTCACAGTAATGTGTCCTAAATGCATACATATAATTTTCTGATTTAGAGCCTGTTGGTGGTATCTTTGCCTGCTAGTCACAAGTTTCTCAGAAATGCCACTAAGATTTTCTGTGTTTCTAGATGGAGCAGTGTCTGAACTGGGAAAGGAAAGGCACAGCAGTCTAGTCTTGAGGTGCTTCATAGAGTGTGGTTGTCCAGATCCCCCTTGGGAGAAAGGGACAGCCTGTTAGCAAGCCTGAAGATGTCTGTGGGTTGTTTTCTGGGTGTAGAGGTCTACAGGATAAAATGCTGAACTGACCCTTCTAACATGTGGGCAGCATGTTCTAATGAGAATTCTGAGTACAGTCTTGAAAGTTCCTCAGTGTGTTTGTTTGTTTCTGCTTCAATAAGCAACTCTTTGCCAGCTCTTTTCTGTCCTGGTGCTTTGATTTTGTTGGTATTTTTCCATCTGCATTATATTGACGAGTCAGAGTATTATCAGTTGGAGTTCCTCAAATGATATCAAAGGGCATAGAGTACAAAATATTGTCTAGTGTTTTGAGAAGAGACAATGGCATTCTGACACTTGGAAGGTGAGGCTGGAATGTACAGAGCCCTGTGCTATGCGTTTCTGATGTATGTTTTGGGAGTAATGTCTGCATTTGGACTGGTGTCATTTGCAGGAAACCACTTCTCTGGGTGACAGCCATTTCCATAATGTTACTTACTGTGAATTCTAAAGTTCATAATTGGAAATAAATGTTTAAGAAGAAGTGATCTGTACATGGAACAGTAACTTGTTTAATACTCAGTGTCAATTTTTCAACTCCTCCTCAGGGTGCCTCTCCTTCGTGATGCATTCAATGGCTTTATATTATATAAGTGAGGGGTTTTGTGTAGAGTCTTAATTCAGGCTGGGCTAACTTTGTATCCTGAAAGGTGTTGTCTTAACTTCATCATTTGTCTTCAAACTTGGAATTACTAAAACGTATTACCATTTACCATTCGTGAGTTGGACTTGATGGTCCTTGGGAGGTCCCTTCCAACTCAGAATATTCTGTGATCTTCCTTACCACAAGGGGCTGTTTTAGAGGGGCGGGCAGTAATTTCTAGGAGTGTGCCCACTGTAGTTTCAGCATTCTTTCCTCAGTTCCTAATGGTGTAAAATTGGTCACAGTTTGCAGTGACCAAGTTTATACAGCTCTGGAAGAAGTTATGTTTGTGTGTGTTGAACTCCACGAAGCCAGTGTGTACCTGAAGTTTCTCTGAAGCTTTTTATGAGACTGCAGTTATTTATTGTACCTCTAGCAAGTCTTTTATGTTAGCAGACTGTTACCAATTCTAATTAAAATGACAGTCACTTTTGTTGCAACTAGTAACCATTGACTGTGCAGTAAAAACATCCAAACAAGCCTATTAACTGCAAAGTGGCTGAAAATGTGCGGTGCAGATATTAATTTGCCCCATCATCCTGAGAAGTTGCTATACAGTAAGGAACCTATCCAGTGATGTGTTTTTCTCTTAAATTAGCTATTTTTGCTATTAGCATTTTAGAGTCCTGAAATGAAAGGTATGATGTAAACAATAGATATAATAAGGATCAGATAATTTTAATATGATTTTTAAAAGGTATTTGTAAAGTTCTGGCTTTGACTTGTTGCACTTTGATAGCAAAACATGCTATATATTTCATCAACTTGGGATTGCAGTACAATTTTAATTTAGAAATAGTGTTATGCCCAGCTACTTGCTAAAATAATCCATTTTTTCTTTATACTAGTGGCTGTATTGGTTTCACTGCCATGAAAGTTTTACACAGTTTGCAGCCTGATTCAGTATTTTTTCAAATTGGTCTTCACATTGATGTCAAGATTGACAATAAAAATGGGTCTCACAAGAAGAGTAGGGTAAGGCAGTAGATTGTAATTTAGCATTTAATTTTTTTTAGTTGTTCATCATACTCGGGATAGGACAGTTAACTTGAGATTAAATTGAAGCTAAATTCAGTTTAAATTTTAAGTGAAATAAAATACTGGCACATTAACTATCACTATACAGTAACAAAGAAAGTGTCTTTTATTCTGTGTATGCTAATTCTCTAAGGAAGAATGCAGTTCTTTCATCAAACCATTATGAGTAATGGAACTGGTATATGTACAAAAGGAATAGTATATGGGGTTTTAACAAATAAGTGATGTATTAGAGAAGGTGGTTTCCACCAATATTTTCCTGTCAAATGGTTTTATCTCTTAAGCTTTATGGGTGCAGCTTGTCAGCAGAATAAACAAACATCCTATCACTTTTTAGTTATTCTATTGAAATAAATCACGTTACATTCAACCAAGAGCATTGTCCAAGACAAACATCCATGGCAATTGTCAGTCGCATGTCCCAGAGATCACTAACCCTTCAGATATGATTCTTGAGTAGTTAGAAAGGTTATGCTAAGTAAACATCAGGGGGAATTTCTGCCACAGTTCTTGTGTGGGAAAAGAACTTGTCATGTTGCCAACTGCAAAACCCAGATCTAACAAGAATCTGAAATTTGAACTGACAAACCAAAAGCTTCCACTGTTTGAATTTTCAGAGGTCCTGGTATAATTTAAGAAAGGGTCTTAAGTTTTCTGTTTTCAGAAATAAGTGGTGAGATTGTGTATATTTAGCCTGTTTATAGTACATAATTAAACGTAGTTGTAGACCAGTTTTCCATTGGACACCAAGTCAGTATGGGGTGGGGGAAAAACTGTATCCTGAAGAGTCTGTCTGTACATGAAGCAGGAAACAAAAGATGGACTCACAGAAGCAGCAGTTCAGTAACTGTGACAGTGGACAGAAAGTTCCCTGCAAGCCTGATGTGTGGTGCAGATGAACCGCAGTGACACTTGTTTGGAAGTACAGCAAATGTGCAGTGGGTGTGCTGAGCTGGTGGTGCTGAGAGGCTCTCTTGGGCTCTGAGGGACTAAGAGGCTGCAGGTAAAGAGATGATATATTAGTCTGAAAAGCATCTACCCTTCTTTTTGTCATACTTGTAAAAAAGAAGGTGGACTCATCAATGCATGTACCCGGTAGAGGCTCAGAGTGGAAGCTGCAATGGTTTTTTCTGCTCCTCCAGAGCAAAGAGTGTCCTATAGCAAGTTCTGTAGTTACCTGATGATCTGTGTGACCCTTCCTCTTCTTTAGGGAAAACATCTGGTATCTTTTCACCAACTCCTTTTAGTGCTAAAACTCTGAACTTTACAGTCTTCATCCTCTCGTTTCCACATGGTGTGGGGATGGGTTGCTTGCTAAGACCTATTGAAGCAGAGCAGAATATTCACTGAGGCTGGAAATAAACACAATTATGCATTCAAATAGCAAGAGTGGGTGCAACATACATCCTTTTCAGTGAGAAGCCTTCTCTATTCATTCTGTGCATTGCTTTTCCCTGGTTGGTGATGGTTCTTTGATATTTTGTAAGTCACTTACCTGGGGAGGATATGATAGAATCACTTGGATTATAGTGCAAGAGTGGGTGTGAAATTACCACCTTTATTTGTGTGGTTGCTGTTGGTTAAAGTAGGCATGATTCCATGTCACTCTTCTTTTTGACTATGGATTTGCTATTGCAAGACTTGAAATAAAACTACTAATCATTTGTATTTGCTTGTTCTTGCTTTCCAGACTCAAAGTATTGTATTTCACAGGGTATTGTATTTCTAAACACAGAATGACTTCATGATGTAGACTGTCTGGAGATGCATGTGTTATAAGTCAATAATGTAATAAAACAGTTTTGACACAGTCATGTTTAATGTGAGATATTATATCAGGTGTTTCACAATTACGCGCTAAAGAAAAAAATTTTGCTTACCCAAACTTTTTTTTTTTTAAATATTTGTAATTTGGAGCTGGAGGAGGATGTGTGGGGAGAGGTGATAGAAGGAAGACTAAACTCAGTCATCTTTGTTAACCCTATAATATACTTCACATGGAAAAGCAGAAAAACCAAAAGAGGAATGCTGTCAGTTTTCAGTTGTCTATGTTTCCTGCAGTGTGGGACTGTGCATCCATGGGAGTTGGGTTAGGAATTATGCTATGCTAATCATATTATTAAGCAGTGTAACTGTTTGCTTGAAGTGTTTGAGTGAGCTCAGGAGGAAGAGGAATGGAATTTGTTCCCTGGTCCATCTGCTTTTGGATGATAAGGTTCATATTTGATTTTATAAGGTTGAAACAACCATTATATTCAGTTCTAATTATGGATCATCTTTAGGAAGACTGTTGGTCGTGGGCATGCACTTTAGGCAGAGGTATACCTCTGTGGGGAAGAATGCTTTTTTGGTGAGGAATTGATGCTGGGAATGATTAGATTCTTTTCTAGTCACTGGAAAAAATAAATCAGATGAACCCTCAGATGTTCCAAAAATTTGTCTTAAAACAAGTCTGATTTCCCAGAGCTTGGATCTCCTGGCTGAAGTGGTTGCTGCTGTCATGAGGCATGGATCTCTATACTTCAAGACAGCAGAAAGAAAATGTGTGATTTGAAGATGACATACAAGTATTTTTGCTCTAGATTCAACTTATCATTTAAATCTATTTTGTCTGATGGTGATCAAGTCATAGGTTAATGTAACAGTCACGTTATTCAAAAGTGAATTTTATTTTTTTTTGTAGATTATTTCCAACCCTTAGATCATCAAGGTTGAAAATTTGGTCTCTAAATAACAGGTCTAATTATTGCCTGTTCTAGGTCAGAAAAGGACTTTTTATCAGCCAGATTTTTATTAAAAACAACTTGTTTTAACACCTCAGTTGATTTCTCACCAATATTCAGCCTTATATTTTTGGACACTAACAGGCAATTTTAGAATGCAAAGCATTCTGAAATAATATAATAAGAATAGAATTTAATTAATAATACAATATAATAAGAAATATCCAGTGTTAACAGCCTTCTGATAGTTTTATGTGGTTTTAATAGATTTGGACTATGGTTGATGAGCTACAAAGATGGTGTAGGCCTGTAAGGTAAGGCAATAACCACCACCTCTGCCTTCACCTCAGCTTTACAGCACAGCAAAACCCCACCAAGCAATATGAACCATTGTTAACATCTGTTTGGTATTAAAACATGTCACTGGTGCTGTAATGGCTCATTCCTCCTAGAGCTGAATATTATTTCTTTCTTTTCCTTCCATTGGAATCAGTAGGGGATAATCTTTGGGATCTAGAAATGTGTTGGTGTAAGTCATGGTATGGCCCAGTGATCACTGACAAAATTAAGAGAATGTCTTTATGATTCCGTTGTATTTCTTTTCAGTTTAAGTGTACTAGATTTTTTGTTTGTCTGTTTTTAAAGAACCAGAAATAACCAGTGTGCTTTGCATTCTGAAATTGCCTGTTAGTGTCCAAAAATATAAGGCTGAATATTGGTGAGAAATCAACTGAGGTGTTAAAACAAGTTGTTTTTAATAAAAATCTGGCTGATAAAAAGTCCTTTTCTGACCTAGAACAGGCAATAATTAGACCTGTTATTTAGAGACCAAATTTTCAACCTTGATGATCTAAGGGTTGGAAATAATCTACAAAAAAAAATAAAATTCACTTTTGCTTTAAAAAAACTTAGTAACTTTTTTTAAATTTATTTTCTGTATGATGGATTGCTGGAAGAATTATCTTGGAAAAATAAACAGCTGCTTCCATCTTTTATTCGGGTCAGGTGTTTTTGCAATATAGCATGCTTAATGTTGAGACAGAAATGAATCTGTAATTGAAGAAATGTCTTTCTGTGAAGTGACACAGACTGATGTGGCCGGTGAGAGGGAGGTGTGAGCTGTGGAACTGGGGCAGTGCAGGTGGCTGGGCACAGGTATTGGTTTTTCATCAGTATGAGTACTTCAGGAAAAGGGAAGGTGAGCAATCCAAGCAAGAGGGGATTTGGCAGTGTGATAGTTGTATGAGGAAAAGCATTTGGCTTGGCACTTTGCTTGTGATTTTGTCAGAGAAAATGGCTGATAAAATTGTGATGTGTTACTTCACCTGTGATGATATTGAGGTTGGCTAAAATATTGAGACCAAAGAAACCCTTTAATTTCTCACATCCAGCTTTTTAAAATGTTTGTTTGGTGTAGGGCCATTCTAGGATTCTTTCAAGACTATTTTTTGTTTCATAGTACTGCATTTTATTCTGAATTTCTCAGCAAGACAAACAATTCTATTAAATTGTATTAAATTTAAAATTAAATTGTCATGTAGATCTAAGTCTTGGGAAACCTGACTTGGAAGGAAGAATCAAAGAACTAATTAGGGTTTAATCTGAAGAGAAGGTTACTGAGGGTAGATGTAAAAGCTTTCAGATGTGCAAGAAGTATTTGTAAAGACATGGTGGAGGGTATAAGAAATAATGAACTTGGATCAAAGCAAGAGAGAGTCAGGCAGGTTGAACTTTATTACCATCAAACCAGCAGATTCTTTTTTTTTTTAAGCATAATGATACAGAAACTCAGGGATCCACTGCCTAGAAATCCTGCACAGTCTCTGTTACCTGAGACCTTAAGCTCCAGTTCAGACTACTTCTGTTGGAATGAGAGAAGTGCAGATGAGCTGTGCTTGGGAAAGGAGCGGCCCAGATGACCTTTTGAGCTCTCCTTTCCAGTTCCTACTTCTATGAACCTAAGAATAGAAATACAGAACTGAACAACTATGAAAAGTTTTACTACTTCTCACTTTTTTTTTAATTGTGGTTTTTACTGACAGGATGTAATTTTCAACCAACATGTTTAGTTTGTTTGTTTGACATACACAGTCTTGGCGGTCATCTGTTGGCAATAACTACCATATTTAACTACGTCCCAGTGTGAAGCTGTAGGTGTGATATGCTATCAGTTTGTTGAGATTCGAGTTGTCCATTTCAAGGTGTTCTTTAATACTTCCTAAGGTGTGCAAGGACACTGTGTGCAGCTCTTTGGGGGCACCAGTCAATGAGTTGGTGTGAGTTCTGTTTTGGTTCGCCTTGTTTTTGTAAAAAATCTCTCTTTAGAGCATGCCAGCCTATCCTATCCTGCAATTTGGCTTTAAAGATATGAAATGCAGCTCTCGAATGTTTTCATCCTGTGGGTTTCTTTTTTATCTGGTGTGGCCTGCTATTTTATGAACTCTAAGTGCATTTATGTAAATGCTTATTCAGCCCTCCTGAGTTTATTCATGACTATATTGCTAAAGCATTTGAGAGTTTATGTCCATACTTCCACATGAATTCAGTTGTTTTCTCAGAAAGTGGAGCTTTTAAAGAGTTTTCTTCCCAAAGCTGTTGGCATACCTGTGTGTTACTGTGTGTTGCTTTTGGGGCAATGAAAACTCAGCTCTTTGCTTACCTTCTCTTCTGCCCATGCACGAATCTTTGGGAGAGGTGGGTGGGAATTCAAGCTGCATGGGCCAGGTTCTGCTCTCCCTGTTTGTCCACTTCTGTGTCCCCTCTTCCTCCCTCCCATCCTGCCAAAGGTGAGAGATGCAATGAGAAAATCTTTGTGTCCTCCCAGCATCGTCTTAGTCACACACAGTAAACCAAATGAGCCTCTGGAGGACAATGACTGTATTTACTGTTCCACCTGAAACCTTGTGCTCAAAAATTTAGTGATTAGATTTATCTGTTTGTCCATAAGGACAATTCTGTCTACAGTACCAGGGCTGATGGATTTTTTTTATTTTTAAATTTTTGTTTTCTCACGGTGTGTTTGGTCAGGCGACCCAAAGTTATGCTGGAGAAACAGTAACTTGTCTTTTATTTGTAATGGCCTGAGTGTTTTATGAGATTTAATTAAGTTGGATCTTAAGAGGCCCACCTGCAGAAATAATTTGATGAAATTGGTCAAATGAATGTTTAATTAAAGCACACACCCACTAATGACTGTATTTTTCTATTTAAGGTTTTATCTACTGCAAATTTGTGTTCAAAGGACTTTCATATTATTTTCTTCTTTTACAGCTGATTTGCTTCACAAGTGTCTGGATGGAAATGCATTTCCTTGCTATTTTAAGAAAAAAAAATCAAACTTTTGATGTGGAAGTACTTAAATGTTGTTAGACTGTGCAATTTGAACTGTTCATTAATCGAAAGTTTTAATAAGTCTATTTCCCAGACTCTTTTAGCTGATTGGCAGCTAAATTCTTAAGCTTTACCATAGGAATGAAATTATTATTATTATTTTTTTTTTTTTACTTTCAAACCTGGTTCTTTTTGCCTGCCTCTTTTTCAGGGTCAAATTCTTGAAAACTTCCTTTTGGATGATTTGAGGGATTGTCTGCTTTCTGTTGCTGATCTAGCCCATGGAAACATGGCAGAACTTCATGTGGTTCTGAAATCAAAAGCAAGGCTGTGTGGAATGTGCTACGCTGGTGTGGCAAGGACTGGGATTCGTTTTGTTATTCCTAAATTAAAACTAATCTATGTCCACAGAAGCTACTAAAGCTTCTAAGATCTCTTTTCTCCTTCCCCCCACTCTAACTTTGAAATTTCTGTAGCACAAAGTGTGTTTCTGGATATCGAAACAGGTGGAACCACTTAGTAAAGAAATCTTAAAGACAAATCAGTAGAATATTTCCCATTTTCCCCCAGAATTGTGTGGATTTTCCTGGCAGTCTGGTCAGGTTCAGAAGTGAATCTGGGCTTTTAGTCTTGTATTCTGCAGAGGGCAAGTGTGTCCTGTTGATCTCTCTCAGCATTACAGTCTGTTCTCCTGATAATCTGAGTGCTACAGTTGCTTGAAAACAGAGTTCCCGCTAAGTCCACTACACCCTGTTTTATGTTCCCTTCTGGCCTGTGCCAGACAGTGGCTCTGTGTCGTAGTAGTAAATTTGTGATATTTGTTAATTAGAAAAAACCCATATAAATAATAAAAAAATATATGCACAAATTCTTATGCTACTTTTGAAGTAGTTTGACCCACAAGAAATCATGTTAGGCTATCAGAAGGATTTCTGAAAATCTCTAGAAAGGATTGATATTAACATTGACCTATTTAATATGTAGGTGGTATTACTTTGTTGTTCACTTTGCTTTTTTTTGTTACTTGTTATGCTGCAGCTGAACATCTTTAGTATATTAAAAATTAACCAAGAATATGTATGTAGTAAATAAATCTTAAATTACAGCTTATATGGTGTCACTCCTGTTCTGGAGAAGTTGGAAAAGAATTTGCAGGCCATTTTGTAAATGTACTTGCATATTGTAATTTAAAATAATGAGTATCTCGTTGTGTTACTAGCATTACTCATAAATCTACATTCCTTGTTTTTCATTCTCGGTGTGTACGTTGCTACAGGGAATTTGCAGGACCAAGTATGCTGAGTCTCAGGAAAGTTTATTAAGTTTCCCTTTCTGCGGTTAAAATTTGTCTGATTCCCAAGTACTTTAAATTCAAGTTTGAAAATGTTTTAATAAATATATAATTTTTTTTTAGTAAATTAGGACCGTTTAAAATAATATAACAGAACCTTTTGTAGTGTAAGTATTTATAGGTGTGTAATATGTAAGTATTTTACATGAAGACATTTTAAGAATTAGTAGTCTTTAAAGAGGAGGGGAAAGCATGAATCTCACAAAATGCTTTCATTTATTTTTAACTTTTCTCTCACCCTGGAGTATCTAGAATGGTGACACTTTCATATGAGGATTATGCATTTTTTGCTAAAAAGGAATTTATAAAATAAAATTCGGTTGTTCAAAACTATCTGTCAAGCATTTTTGTGCTTTTTTAAGTCTTCTGGGAACTAGAATGGTAGAAGCTCTGAAGAACAAGGTTTGATCTTTCACTGGGGGGTGATTAGAATCAACTCAGCATAACGAGGAAGGAGAAGCTGAATAAACCAACTTGTGAGACTTGGCAATACACTTGCTGCTTTCTGGAAGTGCCTCAAGTATATGAAAAGCATTAGGTCTGTAAAGGCTGGCTAACAAGTTGTGTTTCAGTATTTGCAATACTTATGTTGCTATTTGATTGCTTGTTAATTACAGCCAGTAAAGTCACAACAAACTGCCAAAAATTATACAGACTTGAGTACAGTTTATTGATTGCCAGACACAAGCACAGGAGCTGATGTGATTTACCATGCCAAAGGTGGAACAAAGGGATGGAAACAGCAGAAGAGAATTCTTTCCAGTATTTCAAGCAAACATCTTTTGTTTGTAATATAGCTCAGTCAGGGATTTTGCTATTAAACAAGTAAGTGAAAAAAGGCTCAATTTGATTTAAAAAGAAGTTTTGCAATTTGCCCATTAATGTCACTGTAATATTGTTGGAACACACAGTTTGTGACTAACAAATGCATCAAGTGTGTTAGCCAAATGTTAATTTTATACTAGTGTGGGATGTTGCAAATAAAAAATAGAAGGAAAAACTCAAAATAAAGGCAACTTAAAAATTAACATTAAAATGAAATTGCATGTGGAATTAGAAATATGCCTATGATATTTTCAAGAATTCCATGGAGAAAGTTTTTCTCAGTCTCAAAAAGGGGTGAAAAACCCAAAGTGTTTCTGCAACTGGGGAACATTTGAAGGACAGTTGTTCAGACTTTGCAATGCTTGTCAGAAATTTGGAATGACTACACTTGGAATTGTATCTAGTTACTAATTTATTGGAATTTGCCCCAAGTATTTGGATCAAAACATGAGCAAAAAATCACTGCATGCAAATACAAACCTCAAAAAGTCAGTTAAAGGGGTTCTGGCCCTGAACCTGTAGCCCATTAAGATGACATTGCTGTCAGAATAAGAACAGAGAAGTTGAAAATGAAAATAATGTTTGGACTACTTAATCTTCCAGTTCCTTAATCCTTGCCATTCCCAGGGAGAAGGTCACGTGTTGAATCAGGACCAGGGGAAATGAAATACATGGTGGCAGGACTAACAAAATGCTGTTCTGGTGTGTTGTATGTGAAAATACAATTTGATGTTCCTTCCTCCCTTATCCTCCACTGAAGTCTAATTCCTTTTGGCTGTATAAACTTTACCAGTGATGTAAGCTGTACTTGAAAGGTCATTGGGATTTTTGTGGTCTTTTGGTTGGTTTTTCTTTAAAAACCCCCCAAACATTTCAGCATTGTGTTGCCCCGTGCATTCCTGAGAACAGTTGCATCAGCATAGCTGGGAGTATTTATGGAGTGAAGCCCTTAGGCCTGGTCTTGTTGCCCAGAGACAATTTATATCTGTTTGTTTTGTAGTCTCTGTCCATCGTTGTCACTGCCCGTGTGGCAGAGCTACTATGGAAAAAATGAAACTTTTCACTATCCATGATATTGTGTGACAGAATTTTCATTCCTTCAGTTTAAAAAAGGGTGCTGGAGGGCTCAGTGAATGCATAGTGCATATTAAAATAAGTTACTAGGTTTGCAGAGTAAAATCCTCAGAGTTTGGTAAATGGGTAAGCTGTTCACTATGATGGCATCTTTTATTATTTATCTATACATTCTGTTGTAAACAGGGTTTCTGTGTCAGTGTGCCAGGGATGTCATTTCTTGTTTGTGCTTGATTTCTGTGCAGCCTATTTGTGGCAGTCCAGCAGTCTGTTGTGTAGAAGGGTCAGTGTAAAACTATGGTTAGAAAAGTTACTGCTCATGAGCTCTTTTACCTTGTGTTCCAAACCTGGACTGTGTATGGTTTTCAAGAAGTCTGTTCCTTTCCTGGATAGATCTGTTCCCTGGAATGTATCAGTTGAAATCAGAAAATCTGTTTCCTGGGGAAATGAGATGTATTTTTCTTCCTTTTCCTGATGTGCTGCTAGAAAGGTTTGTGATGGTTGTTTTTTTCCCCTGGAGTAGTTGCCAGTCCTGGCAGCCTCTTCCTGAGCCAGTCCGAACTGCAAATAAGCCACTCATTCAGCTGGGCACAATGTGTGACCTGATCTAACAGACAATTGCCTCCAGGAGGGGAAATCCCATTCCCTGTCTTGGAGTTGTACCACTTTTCTTCCTTTGCATCAAATCTCCTGCTTGCCAAATGAGTTTAGCTCACAAAGTCAGCAGAAGCTAATAATTTTGTGGTTATCTTAGTGTTATTTTTGTTCTTTGGGATATATTGACTTGCTGAATAGTCAAATACTAAGCTGTAGAAGTGAAGAGTGAAATCTGTTGTCTGGGAGAATGGAAGGGAGACAATTGAGGATTACCTTCTTTTAGCAGCAGTGAACTATTAGGTCAGCTTAGTAGCTGACACTGACCATACCTTTGGAATGGTATGGTGCTTCAATAATAGGGCTAGAATATTTGACTGTATGAAACACTGCTCAGTATCATGCTTTTTGAAAAGCCAGGTCTAAACATTTCATGTTGGCTATTTGAGTCATTTAATACCTTTGATCTTAACCTCCTTGTGCCTTAGTTTCATTATTTTCAGATCAGAAAATACGCCTTCTCTGCGCCACGTTTTATGGAAATGAATTTGTGAGCACTCAGGTATTACAGTTGAAAGTGCCACAGAAAAACACATTAGGATTTTCTTTTTTTGGGAGCAGGATTTGAGTAGTGTATAGTAAACAAATTCTTGCTGAATAAGGCAGGATCTCTCTGTTAATATTTCTTCATATTGAGAAAAATGCAGAGCATGTTACTTTCTAAATTTAGTGTTTCCTAACTTTGATATGCCTGATTTTGCACCCTTAATCATGTTCATTTAGTCTGCTTTAATTGTGTCAAGTAAGTTTTCTGTGCACTGAAATGTAATTGAAAAGACACTAAGAACGAGCCTTAAACAGAGAATTTGTGATGCATGTACTATGGTTTTTTTAATAAGTTTAATATTTATTTTAATATGTTATGCAAAATACCTCTGGTTCTTTTCTTGAATGTTATGTCTTGATAGCTCATTTCCCTAGTACATAGATCCTGAACATATCAGAGTTGTCAAAAAACTCACCAGTATAAAACTAGAATTAAAAAGAAAAAACAACAAACCCCTTACATTATAACCACTGGTAAAGTGATATCAAATAGAAGTTTCATTACCAGGGAGCAATCTCTTGGTTGCTTACCAAAAAATGGGTTTAAGAAGGTGTTGCATGATTTTGAAGTTGATGACAAAATTGTGAATCTGAATGTTCTCTGGACAAGAAGTTTTCAGGAACCAATTCAGCTACTGCTTTGAAAAGTATCCCTAAGCCACTTTTTGGGGCCTGAACAGCCTAGAAATATTTCTGACCAACTGCAAGTCTATCAATAAGAGTTGTAACTTCCTGCTTAGAATTGATTAAACACATTTCCTATTGCAGACATTAAGTATAACTAAAAATTAATTTGAGCTCCTGACGTTCTGTCGTATGTAACTACTGTAACTGGAGACTGCCAAGAGACAGAGTAATAAAGAGAGGATTACAGCCAGAGAAAGTAAATGCTCGTTCTCGGTGCTGCTTTTCCTAAAGTCTTCTGGCGACAAATCTGTGTTTTCAGAGCCCTCATACCTGGATCCTGGGAGGTTGTTTTATCATGCTGAGAGTTTAAATTTAATTTGTACTTTATTCACTGGAGAAACTGTGATTCATATTTGAGACTTGACAAAGTAAGAAACTTCTCTTTGCTGGATGGTGTAACAGAAGCTGATCCAGCAATTCAGGCATAACAGATGGCAGAGTTTCAGGAATGGAATGAATATTAAAGTGAGATTATAAATTAGGTATAACGTGCATCCAAAGTTTTGATGTTAGAAGTGCTTCAGGGGTCACTATTGGGGACATTTAAGAGTTTGCTTCCCCAAGCTCTTTATGATGACTATTCTGTAATAGTGTTCTGTGAGTTGAAACTGTATTGCTTTGTACTCTGATCCTTGCTGTGATAACAGACAGATAATTTGGGGGAGGCTGGGATGCTGGTGGGCTCTCCTGCTAAGAGAAACAGGGTTCTCTACCTTTAACTCTTCTGTAATGGCATCAAGGAGTTGCAATATCATCCTGTAAATAGAAATACAATAACGAGTTGTAGAGTAGAACAACAAAAAACATGTTTACACAGGGAATACTTTGAAATAGCAGTCCTTGACCAGCAATCCCAATTATTTTCTGCACAGCTGCTCACATTCCAGCAAAAGAATGTCTTGTTTTGAATTAGCTTCATGTACTTCAACGGGGAGTCTTATTTATAGATCAAAAGTATTTTCATGGATCTAATCAGCAATGATATAAATTAGTGTCTCATCATAAACAAGTGCAGAGACTTGTAAAGTTTCTCTAATATTCCCTTTGCCAAGTTAGACAAGTAGTTTACAGCTTCTGCACATGGCACAAACAGATTTGCACTGCTCTCTCTCCAGTTTGCTGTGAGCAGTTGTTTCCCATTTCTAGCAGGTGGCAACATGTATTTGTTTACTGGCTTAGTGGGATACTTTTATGAGAAATATTTCTGTAGCCTGAGAATAAGGCAGTAGGAATGCTGCCTTTACAGTAATTGTCTGTATGCCATGAAGCTGAAAATGAACATTGCCTCCTTACCTTTAACAATATAATCATCTTGAATAACCTGCTTTGGAAGCTGAACTGACAAATTGACTTATTTTTTAATATCTTGAGTACTTTCTACAAAATGATGAAATGATTTCAAAAGCAGATAACCAACCCTGAGGTCTCTGTCTCAGCTGGGTATCCTTTTCCTTACAGAACAGACTCTTGTTCTTTCTCTCCCACCCCTTTCAGCTTTGAATTCTCCCCTGTGCCATGCCTCAGATGTAACCTGATGGGTGGAAGGTACCGTATTCTAGGCTTGCTTTGCCCTAAACACTTTTACTAAGTCAAAGATGTGAGTTTAAATCCATCAGATGAAGTAAGGCATTTTGGGAGGCTGTATATAAATGTGGATGGTGCTAAATTTTTCTTTGCCTTTTTCCTTGTGGAGCATCTCATTTTATAGTTGATCTCTGAGGGTGCCTACCACCCACTCAGGCATTTGAGGTACACTGGATTTTGGTTGAATTGGTACAAGGTTATGAATCACTGTAGTTAATTCAATTTGTTGATGTGTATATGGGAGCTTTTCCCAAGAGTGAGGGAGACATCTCACAGCAGAAAGCTGACAGGTGCTTCCTTGGAAATGGCCCAGGTGGGTTGGTGGAGTCTGGCTTCATGGCTTTGGGAAAACATAAGTTAATTCCTTTTTGTTGAGTGAGAGGCAGTAGTTGTCATTGGGATATGTTACAGAAGTCTTTAGAGTGCAGTGTTCAATGTAGTGGAGAAAGTGGTGGCAGGCAGGAAAAGGGATGAAATATTCAGAAGTTCAGCCAAGTAAACTTCAGAGTAGCATGCTGGAGGCCATAAGAAGGGCATGTCTGTATTTTCAGGTCAGAAAAACCCACACGATGAAATAATGAAAGTGTCTCTTAGTAACGGCCTGGACTAGAATTTTAGTTACATGGAATTACAAATGTTTGAATCAGCAGGATTTAGACATAGCTTGAATGTGAGCACCTGAAGAAGCCTGAATCCAAAATTGGCTCCAGTGTCACAAATGCCATGTTGATGGTGTCTACTGTGACCAAGACTCAATTTTATCTTTTCTACCACACAGATACATACTAATGTTTGGCTAAAATAAAAGAAAAACCCTGCAGCCAAGGTTTGTCTTCAAGAGACTGAGATACTTTGCTGTGCCATGAGCCAATAAATCAATTAGTCTAAGGTCAACCTTTCTGTTAATGCTGAACATTTCTCACAGACAGGAGCTTTAAGGGAGGATGAGGAAAAATTGCAGTTCCATTTTTGCTTGGACATGGAAATAGCACCTATTCAGATATTCCCTTCACTTAAGAGCAGTATTGCTTTACATCTAGGGAGATATTACAATACCAGTTACTTAACAGCTGAAATCTGGAGGCATTTTTCTCAGTAACAGTATTTGAAATAGTTAACAAGTTTAGTTTAAGCAGAAGTTGGTTGCATTTGCATGAGAAAATCTCTTAGAGTAGATAAATTTGTTGTGAAAATAGACTTCTCTTGGCTCACGGAGAGAACCTTGCCAGAGGAAAAAGTCTCGGTAAAATACAGAAGAGTTCTTGCAAAGGGTTCTTGTGGCTTAGAATCACAAACGTGAGGTGTGTAAGGGACCTCCATAGTGTGTCTCATCCAACCTCCCCGTCAGAGCAGAGCTCTTGGCAGCACAGAGTTGTACCGGCTCTGGCTTTGTCTGCCTCACTTTGGAGATCTCCAGGGTACAGCTTCTACCATCTCTTTGGGCAACTTATTCCACTGCTGCACTTCCTACACCCTGGGGAAGAGGTCTGAGAGCAGTGTGAACCTCCCAAGCCACCACTCTTTTTTTGAGCCCCGCTCTTCTCTGCGCTGCTGAGATGAGTGTGGCTCTGTGATAGTTGTTATCCCCAACCAGACTCACTCAGGACCTTTCCAGCAGGACTGCAGTCTGTTCCCAGTCTGTACAGATGTGTGGGGCCATTCTGGCCCAGGTGTGCCATTTGCCACTTCTTATAGGTACCCTTTTGCTGACCCAGTCCCCCAGTTTATCACAGTTCCTTTGGGCTGCATGTCTATAGTATGTCAATCCCGTGCTTTCCAAGCTTGATCCCATCACTCAGTTTGCTGTAGATGTATTCTGCATCTTCCTCCAGCTTGCTGATAAGGATATCAAACAATAATAACCCCTGGGGTTGCTTGGTTTACTACGTACCACCAACCAAGCCACTGATTTAAGCTCTTTGGGCTGAGTGGTGCAGCCAGTTTACAACCCTTGATGCAGCTCATCCTTCCTCACCTTCCAGCTGAGACCTCTCACAGATGTGGGGCTTTGGCCTGAATGTGGTCCTTGGTGACACCAGGGCATTTGGGTTGGGCAGGAGTGGTTTGTCTGTGGTGAATCCGTGTCCATGGTACACAAATACCTTCTCCTTCATCTGTTTTTGTTCTTCTGTGTGAGATGATTGTCATATTAGTAAATGCTAAAATAATCAGGGCGTGTGTGTATATGATCTGTCGTATTAAATCCTTTCTTGCACCAGTTCCCTCTCTGTACAAAGAAACAGGTTTTTGCTTGACTTTATAGGGGAAATGAGAAAAATCACCTAGAACATTCCTTGTTTGGTTTTATAATAAAATGTTTATACAAACTAACCTGTGACTGAAATAAGCAGAATTCATATAGTAAGTCAAAATGTCACACAGAAAACTGCGTGCTAGTGCTGAGCAGCTTCAGTGCTGTAGGGGTGTAGTTTGTGATGCTTTGTAAAAGCTCTCCCTGAAAAAAACCCACAAAAAACGAACCAAAACTAAGAATTGACTCAAACTTGCATTCTCAGGAGCTTCAAGAAGATTTCGATGTAGAAAATATGTATTAGTGTGTGGGGAAAGATTTTTGTAATATGTAAACTACAGTGCTATCTGGCTTGGCTGCCTATTGTTTTATTCCTACTAAAACAACCTTGAAAATTAGAGGAAAGCAGGAATTATATGAAAAGGGAAAGAACAGAATTTGCCTCTAGCGAAACATGTTTACAGTAACAGCTGCTCTCAGAGGAACTGCAGGATGTTCATAAAGTAGTTTATTTTTGTTTTTATCTATATAGCTGGTAAAGAATCAAATCAATTGACTTAGATATATAGGAAACTAGTGTTAATGCTATGAAAAACAGCTACATTTTCCCACATGAGGATTTTGGAATAGTTTATGAATGCTTTTGAAAATAAAATGTAGCAATAGCTAGCAGAAGTAATCAGAGTGGTAGTTCCCACATAGCTATGGGAAATAAGGTGCATTTTATTTTGATGCATCATAGGCAGGCACTTTTGGGGGGCATTTGCATGATCCATATTATTTTGGTGACCTTTTTTCTGTCTTACAGGACAGAAGGTTAGGTGTCACTGATTTAGAGTCTTAAATAAGTTTACTGATTTTGATACATTTTTTAAAGGTTCTAGGGTTTTTTTTTGCACAGTTTGTCTGTTGTATCTGTCTTGTATAATTGTCTTCAGCGAAAAGCTTAATCACTGGCAAAGATTTAAAGGTTTTTAAGTTATGAATCTAGATATGGTTAGAACTGTTCTTTAGAATAAGCGGAGAAAACCAAAACAAACAAAATTGAGTGAGTGCAGTTCTTTGAACTACACAAAATGCTGAAGTTCAGCTAAAAGCAGATGTAGTATAAGAAAAACACAAACCAAACAAAAAATGTGCATGTGAAGGCCTCCTGGGCACAGTAGTAGATGTGTGGGTGTCCTTGTGGTTATGTATGTCTCTTGAATTTCCACTTCCAGCCTTTTCACTGCTGGTAAGTTCATAAAAGCTGTTGTATTGCATTAATCTTTGTCTGCTATTTTAAACTCAATAAAGCTGCACCACTTTGTCATGACACAATCTAATATCTCTGAGAAGACAAGTTAAAAAAAAGCTCTGAAAGATGCAACAACCCAGTAGCAGCTTAAGTTTTTCTTGTTTTTTCTTTTTTTTTTCCGTGTATATCGTCTGAAATGGTGTGATGATGCAGCATGATAAAATTTTGCTTGTATTCATTTTGTTTCTTTGTTGTTTGAGATTAAATTTGATTCCTGAGCCTTTTGTCAGCTATTGAATGTGGGAAAAGTCAGTGCTTGAATATACATTTAAAGTTCTTGTTCATGTTACTCATTTGCTTTTTTTACATCATTTACTTTGAAGAGGTTTCAGACTAACATACATTAGGAAGATTTGCACTGTGACTTCTTGGTGGCCTTTCAAACTGTGTTTCCAGAGCTCCATTTAAAGGTGCCTTCATCTGTCCATCCCTGTGTCTGAGAGTGCTTCAGACTGAGCTTTTCTGGACAACGGGAGTTTATCTGTAGAAAACTGAGGTGCATTCTTCACAAGGAAGATGTACTATTAAGTTTGTTTCTGACTGAATTTTTCTCATGCATGTGAGATTTTTTTAGAGTAAAGTCCCATTCATTCTGTCAGGATTGAACACCTAATTTGGCTTTTTTGATCTCCTACCATGGACGGAATGTTCCAGGGGTGTGTTTATCCTCTCAACTTACAAAAAGGAAACATTTCTCAACATCAGTCTTTGCTCTTCATACTGAATCTCATGCTTTCCATAAAAATTATTACACTTTGCTGTTATATATTGCAGTGACATGTACTGACTGCTGTCTTAAAATTTGTATATTTTTAGTTATCTGTATGGAAAAATTACTTAGATGTTCTAAGTACTGTATTTCTTGAATGTGATGTAAAAGTATATAATGGGTTGAGCAGATTAACAGTTATTTAGCAGCTATTTAAATTAAATTGTGACAAACTGCATATGAAACATAAATAAGAACATTCTGAAGAGCAGAAATAAGGTGGAGCTCTCATGTATCCCTTCTAGACCCCTGTGCTGGAAGTAAAATATCTTACTCCACTGTGACTTAAAATATTCGTAAAACATAATAAAAGTAAGGTATAGAGGGATTTGTTGTGTTTTATGCTGTATTTAATGGTGTATTAGGTTTTGGTGCTGCAGTGCTTTCAATTTTCTGTAATAAATCCAGAATGTACATTCAGTGCTACATTGCATATTTGTTGCTTCTGCTTATGACCCTTTTACTATCAGAGTCAATGAAATGAATCACTTGCAGAAGACACCCCAGGGACAAGTTCTCTATTACGATGACTTAACAGGTCTTTCATGTCTCCGGGTGGTACAATAAGAACAAGTCTAAAGTCATCTTGGATGGAATTTCTGGATGCAAGGGGTGTCTGAAATGTCTCTGGTAATTTTTTTTCCTTTGGAATTTAACGATTTAGTGTGTTGTAACTATGAGAGAGAAAAATACTTGGAATGATTCTAATAAACACTTAAAGAATTGATGACTAGAACAGAAACGTGTGGATTAAATTGGTTTTTACTTCAAATTGGTAGTAGATTGTTAGGTGGATATATACAGGGACATGTCTCCAGCACTGAATTTTTTGTGCTCATCCATCAAAAATGGTGTTTGTCTGAAATGGACACTATTAATCCATTAAGGTTTTTATCAATGATATACAGCTATAATCAGTTTTTACTAACTGCTGTGTTCTATAAATTTTCTGAATTCATGAACATCTCACTATCTCTGAAAAGTGTAATGACTTAAGATCTGCAGCATTTCCTCGTGGGAGTAATCCATCCTTACCAAGTGATTTAATTGGAGTTGGTTGAACAAGTTGTGGAAGTTAGACATTGCTTTTGAAGGCTTTTGCTGATTTGAGACTAACCTTGCAATGTCTTGTTCTCTTGCAGCACATACCAAATACAAATCATATTTGGACAGGGAGGACACAATAAATGTGCTAGAAATGCTTGAATCAGTCACTGTTATAGCTGGGATTTTATTTTATTTTTTTTTAATTAAGAAAAACACATCTATCAACGTAGAGATACGGTTTACTTTGCCAAAAAAGAAGTACTACAGGCATTTCTGGAGTGCAGAGCAGTTGTGAATGATGTTCAGTGTTATTAGACTGTACTTTTTAATGGGAAGTAATGAAGAAAATCCCATTTTAGTGTTTCACAGTTAAAACTGATGCTTTCAGTTGTTTGTGGCTGAGAAAAACAGGACCGATGGGAAGGAAGATATAACAAAAGGTAAAAATGAAATGTGATCTTTTTTTCTATAAAGGGAGGAAAAAAACCACTGAAAGTATTACAAATACATTTCTGAAGTCTTTTCTGGAAAAAACCCCAGCCCCAGCAGGCACAACTCGACACGTTTGTCAATAGAAGGCAGCTGAGTTAGTATGGCTGTCACTAGAAGAGAAGACAGTATATATTTTATCTTGAAGAAGAAACACTGTCCTTTGGAACAACTGTAAGAGGATCAATATCAAACCATAAGGCCTTTTTTTACTGCTTTACTAGTTTGGTTTTTTTTGGTACACTGAGAGAATTTATGCTGTGAGGGAGCAAAGTTCTAATCATTGCAGAATAATCAAACTGAGATTTTAAATTGGTGACCTCCAAGGTTTTTCATGCCTCGGAGATTCAGTTTCCCTTGTTGACTGTGTGAATATTACCAGACTAATATTTGAACATAAAGGCTTGTTTAAGGGTTTTTTAATGTATCTGAACTTCAAAATTTCACCATCTTTAAAAATAATTTGAAATATCTCTCTATGGATAACTAAATAAAATGTCTTTGCTTTTATGTAGATGGAAGGAAAGAAGTAAAAACTTATTGTTTGACTTTGCTCAAATAAGCTTAAATCAATCCTAGGGGATAGGAACTGATACAACACTTATTTCTTTTATTATATATTTGATGTCTTTATAAAGGAACTAGTTTTATTTTCATTTGTATTAGTCTATATAAGGGCTTTGGTGTCTGACTCAAGGACTGGGGAAAAAGGTGTCATCTTCAGCTCTACTGTCAAACTGGAGTAAGTACTTTAGGAGGAGTCATCAAGGTATCACAGATCAGGGGAAGACTGGCTGTCATATTCCTCAGAGCTCGTTTTGCTGGGTGATGTGAAAATAGGGAATCCTCAGCTGCCTGTACTCATGTCTTGAGTTTTTCTCCTGATTTTTTCTTTAGACTAAAAACTTTAGAACAGTTGGATAGTAAATTGACTGCAGATTATTCTGAATCAGAGGCATACAGGCAGAATCACTTGAATCTTACTTTGTAAGGTATGGTGCTCCACTTTAGGTTTGTGTACTAAATGTGAGATCACCTGAAAATGCGCTGTACTGAACACTCTAGAGTGCAAGTCTGCCTCACTGTGGGTGGAAAAAGGAGAGGAGGAGCTCCGAGTTGTGATTGTTCATAAATGAGTAGAACTGTTTTTCCTCTGAGGTTTTACTTGGTGAGGTTTCATGAGCTTAGCCCTGAAAACTAGAAGTATAGCAAGGAATTTGTGGTTTTGTGGCTTCTTGGAAGGTCTGATTGGGGTGTACACTGTATAAACTAACACATGGTATTTCTGCCCCCTTGCTTTCTTGAATGTCTTTGAATTTGGCTTTGTTTAGTCCTGTGGATCCCTCAGCTGCCTCACTTGCTCAGACTTTCCTCTGGCAAGGCTCTCGTGTAGCTGCCCTGAAGCAATTCCTTATTTTTTTGGCAGAAGACACAACACAAATTTTCTAAGATATCCTATGACTTGAGTGCTGTTGTTAAAGCTGTTGCTTTCTGCAAACATAGGAACAGCCTTACACCTCTGTGGGTTGGGGTTCTAGAAAGTGGCAGATCTTACCCTTCCATTATCCCCTCACCAGGAATGAGATCCAGGTACACAGGCATGAGTGTTGTTGAGATGGCAGATGCTGAGAGGAAATCTCTCATAAATACTTAGAAAACTCTGAACAGTCTCTTTGATTAGCTGGACAGGTTGAGCTGCTTTCCCCTCCTTATCTTCTCTTAAGAATATTTTTCTGTTTTCTGATTGTCCCAGTATATTTCCTAGTGAACCTTGCTTTTCAGCAGTCTTACTGTGGGATAGGCTCTAGTTCTCTGCTAGTGTAGCAATGATGATTCCAGTGCTTTTACAGGCTTTATTTCATTTTATGCATCTAAAGTTCTCACGCCAGAGGATTGCATTTTAGACACAATAAACCTGTATTAAAATGTGTTTGTTGTCTTGTCTGTAATAAGTGGGTCAACACACTTAAAATCCTGTCACGCCATCTACTTTTGTCTGCATTTCAACAGGTCTGCCTGTAATCAGGACATGAGGATACAGAGTGTTCAAGCATCTAAGAACAATAAAAACAGCTTTCATGTAATTTTCAGGGGTAAAGGTACAGCCTCTGTAAAGGTGTGAAAAGGTTCCTGTGGTAGACATATGGGAACAAGAAGTTACCAGTGTGTGCTCTGAAATAAAAGGCGCTCATGGCCAGGCTTGGAGACTCGGCTGAGAGAATTGGGTTAAGGCTGAGAGAATTGGGGTTGTTCAGCCTGGAAAAGAGAAGGGTTTGGCGTGACCTAATTGCAGCCTTCCAGAACCTGAAGGGAGGCTACAGGAGAGATGGAGAGACACTTTATAAGGGCATCTAGTGACGGGACAAGGAGAAATGGCTTCAGACTGACAAAGGGTAGGTTTAGATTGGATATTAGGAAATTGGATACTAGATCTCAGGGAGAGGTTCTTTGTGAACATGATGAAGCACTGGGACTGGTTGCCCAGAGAAGATGTGGATGCCCCATGCCTGGAAATGTGCAAAGCCAGGCTGGATGGGGCTCTGGGCAACCTGGTTTAGTGGAAGGTGTCCCTGACCCTGTCAGGGGATTGGAACAAGATGGTCTTTAATGTCCCTTTCAACCCAGGCCTTTCCATGAGTCTGTGACAACAGAGTTGTGAATTTCATTGAGACATTCTCAGAGGATTAGCCTAAAGAACTTCAGGTAGATTGTATTTGGAGCTGTACAAACGTACTTGAGATTGGAAGGTCAAATAAATGTTGTCATAACATCGAAAAAAGGGGAAGAATTCCAAAAGTGGTCCGTGGCTCTTGGGAAGACAGATCGGATCTGGAGTAATAGTTCCCTTTGGGTATCCAAAACTCCCCAGGTTATTTTATGACATGGAGGGGTATAATTGCAGACCTTGCCTGAGCCAGGTGTGGATTGGGCTGAGTTACATTAACCTGGGCTCTGAGCAGAGCCCTTCTGGCTGGCCAGGAGGCCTTTTGCTTTCCTGTGGCAATAAATGGGCAATGGTTTAACAGCTGAAAACTTGGTTCTGTTTTGTGGGGAGGGAGACAGGGTGTCACAGAGCCATTGGGGCTGTTTTGCCTTTTACTTTGCTTCTAATTAATTCATGCAGCTCCTCCCTGGTTATCTCAGGTGCAACCTCAGAGCAATAAAGCTGTTCTGCTTCTGATTCTGCTGGCTGTAATTTTTATTGTAAGGACTGCTAATAAGACTGCTCCAGAGACATTGATTGCCAAGCTTATTTTAGCATCTCTCATGGTTTTAAGACCTTTCTTGTACATTTGTTATTATGTATTTGAGAATTAAAACAAAAAATGTGTGGAGGAGGGGAGGCTGCTAATTTGTAGCTATAGAAAATCCTTCCCATTTTCTGATACATGTACTTATTTAGGATGTATACAGTGTGTTTTCTTTATTGCTGTTTTTAGAACAAAGACCTTTGCATGAACTTTGTTCTAGTACTTTATTAAACAGGTTGGAACAGAGGAATTAAATGAATGCCAACATTTTCTTATTGTAACTTCATAACTGGTTGTTCCAAGTTATTTTTGAATTGTAAATTGTTCATTCTAATTTAACTTTCAGAGTAAGCAGCAGGTATGATAAATTCAAATCCAATATACAGAGCCTTCTTTTAAGCAAATATTTTCAGCCTTCTGTGCTTTATCTTCCAATATTCAGTAATAACCAGTATTCAGTAGCCCCTATAACTCTTTAAATCTGTTTTCCATATTTCTTGGTCTCTTCCTGAAGTTTTTCTAAACCAGTTGCATTTATCCTGATTATTTGCTGGTGCTGTTTTCATCTTCAGAATGTTGAAAGTTTACGTTAGCTGTAAGCTTTTTTTGTAAATTTAATTTTTTGCTGGGTCTTTTCAGATATGTTCTGTTTTAAAGGTTTTGAGTAGTGATTTCCAAAACCATTAATAAGAACAGCTGTAGTCTTTGAAGCTTTAAACAAAAGGGGTTTTTTTTAAGGGCCAGAGTTTGATGGAAAGCCAAGAATAATGCACAGGCTAATACTTGATGTACTACAGATGGTCTACATTTCTCATCCGTGTAGGGTCTAGATTTCTTGTCTTTGTAGTAAATCTATAGTTGTCCACTTTGAGCTGTAAAAACTACTGAGAAATTAATCTTCTCTATTTCATGATCCCATTTTTTTAAACTTGATAATCATAAAATGGCAGTAGAGTGAGAACTGTCTACATTAATTGCTGCACGTTTCTTTTGATAACAGAGGATTTTTGCAGTTACAGTTATGTCTTATATGGATGTTTTATTCTTTTGTCCATTTAAAAAACTTGAAAGCAATTAATGATCTTGCTGTAGGAAAGTCTTTTTCAGAAATTCATTATAAGTTTGCCTTTGGTTTGAATTTCAATTTTGCAATGGAATTGGAGAACTTTCCCATTAATTCCGTATTCCTTATTTAAGTCTTTCTATTGAGGGATGTACTACTTTAAATGTTCATGTATTTCCATAGGGCTTGTCCAGTGTATTTACAAATTCATGTCTGGTTTGTAACCACACTTTCTAGCACTAAAGAGATTGTTCCTCACATAATTTCTGGAAGCTGAAATTTCTTTTCCTGAAAACAAACTTGGTTGAAAAACTCAGCTTGTAAGGGAATTGCTCACTGAAGGAAAACAATACTGTAAGTAGTACTAATTGAATATTGACATGAAAAGCAGGTATATGTTCTTTGCTTTTGTTTTCAGAGACTTTTTTTCTGTCCTGTCTTCTGTGAGCAGCATGTATAACTCTAGAAACACTAATACATTTCAATGAACACATTAATCCACTAGTCTGACATTAAAATTAGAATGACTCGGGATTTCAATAGCCAGCAATCTTTTAAAAGTGCTTATTGCACAAACCCAGTAGGAAATTTTAATGAAGATATTTGAAAATTTAGACTCTTTAGGCACCCACATATATATAAAACTAGATTATTTTAATTTAACACAGTAACAACTTCAACCTGCTTTTAGATCATGACAGACATAAGATTCTTGACCAACTTGACTTATTTCTATTACTTCCTGATTTTTAACTGAGTATTCCATCATTCAGGTCATATTCTGTCAGTTTAGCTGCCTTTTTAAGTTGTGTTTGATTGATATGTGACAATTATCCATGTGGCTGCCTGTTATCATCCTCAAGCAGGGTTTATTATAAGCCAGATGTCATCTGAGCAAAGACAGTGCAAAATTGGAATACGAACAATTTGTAATGCAATTAAATATTAACCTTTTTTCACTTTATAAAATATGACCATAATTACATGTATTGTGTCGCATTTTATTGGCAAACAGGATTTCAAAAGGTAATTTATTGATGAAAAATTATCAATTTTGGCATGTGGGTGTAATTTTTTACAGTTAAAACCTTCCATCATCTTTAGATAATAATACTCTGTGTAGAAACAGAATTTATTTCTAAAAATTGTAAAATCATTGTTTTGAAAAGACCATCAAAATCATCATGGCCAACCATTGACCCAGTACCACCATATACACCATGAACTCGTGTCCCCAAGTGCTACATCCACACACCTTCTGAACACTGCAGGGATGGTGCTTCCACCACTGCCCTGGGCAGGCTGTTCCAAGGCCTCACCACCCTTTCAGTGAAGAAATTTTCCCTATGTTACACAAAAGTAGAGAAGAACTACATAGGTTTGGTTAAAAAGTTTCACTTCATCACAAACCCCTTTATTTTGCTTGAAGTATTAGTCACATCTGATGAAAGTCAAGTTTGAAAGTGATTATATTTTAAAAATATGCTTTTAATAATGTAAAATCTTAAGTTCACAGCATTTAAGTTTGATTTTCAGGTGCAGTGTTCAGTCATTCTTGCTATTGACGTTCATTGACCAGGAGCTGGCTAGATCCATGGAAGAAATTCCTTCCTGTGGGGGTGGTGAGGCCCTGGCACAGCTGCCCAGAGGAGCTGGGGCTGCCCCATCCCTGGGAGTGTCCAAGGCCAGGCTGGAAGGGGCTCTGAGCAGCCTTATTTATGGAAGGTTCCCTGCCCATGGCAGGGATTGGAATGAGTTGGTCTTTAACATCCCTTTCAGCCCAAGCCATTCTCTGATTCACTTAGTGATGATAATAGGTTGCATTTAGAAATACATGCTGATGCAAAACGCTTTGATTTTTTTATTTTATTTTAAGAATCCAGGAGGCTGAGTACCAAAGACTTAGTTATTTTTTAATAAAATGTTAAAGCACCAATAGTTGCTATTGCTCTTGAGATGCAAAGAGGTGCATTTAGTTCCATATTATCTATTTAATTTTGATGGACTGACAATCGAGAAGGAAATTTCTTTGTAATTGAGAGGCCCAAGAATAGTTCTTATAATTGGTTTTAGGCATGGCTTTTAGTGTATAATAGGGGTCAGATATTGATCTCAGTAAAATAAAACTTTCTATGGGGATCATTAAATCATTTATTCTGTGCTGGCATCAGCCAAAGTTATTACTTAACTTGTCATTGTTGTAGCCAAAATTTCCTTTGAAATCATTTACTGCTCGATGGGATTTTTAACTGTGCTAATTAATATGATTATTGGTTACTTCCTAGTAATTAAATATCTAGGACTCCTTTTGGGATCTTGTGCCTTTGTCCATTAATCTGTCATTTACAGTAATAATATCCAAGATGTCAGTATCAATTCAAGCTTTATAGACTCACTATTATTAATTTATGCCATAGCTCTTTCAGTCTTTAGGATATGCAGTTAAAACCATCCTACCTCTGCAATCAAAAACTGCACACTGGATCTTTAGGCACTCATTTGCTTTCAGGATTCTAGGAGGTTTGTTGTCAAATCTGGTATTTTAAATAAGCAGTAGAGTATTAAGAACTGGCATTGTGATTCACTTTGGGAACAGTGGGAGATGCTTTGCTGCTTTCTGAATCCATCGTGTTTGTGCTCTGCCCTTCTGCAGCTTTGCCCACTGGGGCAAGCACAGCCCGTTAGAAATGGCCATCCAACATTAAACAAAAAGCAGGGAAACAGCAATTTTATCCATTGCCGAGACTGACCACTGTAACTTCTAAACTTGCATGGACAGCTTTTGTTAAAACATTAACAAAACAGTAACTACTTGTGGGTGGATGGAAACCCAAATGCAGTGTGTCAAGGGGGATTTATTTTAAAAGGGCACATTCTAAAAAGTTGATGGTTGTACTTATAAAAACATTTCATTTAGACTGCCAATAAGTGTAGCTTCTAAATGAAATCAAATGCTTCTCAAGGCTTAGTGTAAAAGGTCTGAAGTTTGCCTTGTGCAGAAGTCAAAGATACCTCTAATATTTAAAAGCAGAGCAGTAGTCCATGGTATTCCAGAGCAGGTCTTTAGCTGTAAAGACATTATTAAAGTTAGATTTTTAAGCTCAATATTTCCATTTCCTTTGAACACATCCTCTGGCTACTATTAAATCTATCATTGCATAGAAATACTTGAAAATCTCATACTCAGATAAAATTTCTGTTCCTTCTATTAAAAAAGTAATTTTATCTTGCATTTAAATATATATTGTCAAAGTTGATTACTGCCTAATTGTATTTTTTTCGGGGAATGTCCATCTAATGGAAAATGAAAGCTTATTTAGTGGCAAATTGTTTTCGCTTTCTAACATATGTTAACATTTTTAGAGTTTATAAATACCCAGTTGTATAATTGCCAGCCCATATGTGTTCTTGCATATAGATTTCAAAGCATCAGATAAAAAATGATGCTCCAGGAGGGAACAAGCTTTAGCTTCAAGTTGTTTGGGGAATTGCTCCCAGTGGTAAGTGGTGGTGAGGGGCTCATCACCAGCACAAATGTGGACTGGTTTAGAGGAAGTGATTTGGGGGAATATATTTCCACAAAGAGGACATGCCCATGGAAAGGAAATACCAAGGAGAGAGATTTTTGTTGTTGTAGTGTAGCTATTACTTGCTATTTGGTTTTCCTCAACTCTAGAATAACTTCAATGTAATTTAGGATGATCTTGGATTTAATGAGCATGTGCACTGGATTTTGTCTCTTGCAGGCATTTCACTTTCCCCGAGTTGATTGCAATGTAAGAATCTGTTTGTGTGCAGAAGTGTCAAAGATTTTTGAAGTCTGTGGCATGGCAATCCTTCACCTGCTTGGTGGGGCAGTTCCAGGTCAGGGACCTTTCTCTGGGTGCTGGAGCTGCCCTGAGCTGCCTGGGGCCACCTGTGGTGGGCTTGGAAGGTAGGCAAGAGTAAATGTTCTCTTTCCAGCTGCAAGAGGGAAGAGGAGATACCGAGATCCAGCAGTGAGGCAGGTCCTGTCTGAAGGAGAAGGACAAACTCAGCTTTGTGGTGTAAAGGATGAGTGAACTCCAGACAAGCTCCATTCTGTGGTGGAGAAGGACTCACTCTGGGTATCTCTTTGGCCTCTTGTCACCCCTGCTGTGACTTGCTTTCCAAACCCAGACTGTGCCCTCTGGAAGAAAGAGGCTGAATATTTGCTCTCTGAGCATCTTAAACTATAAATATATCCTCACGTGAGCTGAAATGGATGGGGTTGAGCATTTCTGCACTTGACAATATTTACTAAAGGCAAGATCTAGATCTTATTAAAACAACTGGTAGCAGAAGTTTTCCCCCCAACCTGAAATTTTATTAATTAACCAGAATGGAAATTTTTGCACAAAAGGAGAGCAAGCTTTCTAAAATCTTTAGCCATGCATTTTTAAATTTTTTTTTCCTCCCAGTGGGCATTTTATAGCAAAATAATAGTTCAAAATTAAGGTCCTTAATTGACAAGTAAAGAACTGACCCAATGCCAGCAACAACTGAATCACTAATATTTTAGGCCATCTGTTGTAGGATTGTCAGATAATTCAGAATTTGACATTTTACTCCCTTTATACAGATAATTTTTGTCTAGATCTTGACACAGAGAAGCTAACCATCTCAATCCAGATATGCAGCATTGTCAGATAAAACAAAAGCACATGTTGTACTTTGGTCTATTTTAAGACTTGATTTTTCAGAGACCGATTTTTCATTTGTTTTTGAACTGTAATATAATTGCAAATATACTCATCTTGGAGTCTTGAACTTCTGATGTTATTTATTCAGCCAAAAGACATTTACGTTTTCAAATCTAATTATGTGTAAGGAGAGCTGATATTCAAATATTCAAGAAAAGGTTGCAATCTTTGAACTGCTTCTGAAAGAGTAATACCAGCAGCCAAAGCAAGGTGAACATTATTTGGGCCTTGGTTGCCATGTTTTTCTCATATATGCAGATTTCATGACTATTAAATATATTTGAAAGCTCCTTTACATACAGTAAATTAAAACATAAAAATCATGGTTGATGAGACCATTAAGGTGTACCCTGCACTCTTAGTTCTCTACGTGTGAAAATCCTATGGTCATGTTGTAAACCACAGATTTTTCTTTAAGTCTACTTCTTTTAAGGGGTTTTTTAAAAGCAAAAACCTATTTTGTTGCCTACTTGCTTACTTTTTCGAGTCAGGAGATCCCTTACAGGATTTTTTTTGACATTGCTGCAGTTCTAACTATATTCCAGATATGGTTTAGTAAAATTGTCTCAACCTCTCTCCAGCCACGGATGCCTTTTATGTTTTCCTTCATGCTTGATCTGGTGGCTGTTGACCTGTGTTTGGGTTACTTGTACTATTTTGGCCCATATGGCAGTTCATGAAATTTGGGGTTAGGTGACTAACCTGGAAAGATAAATTTTCATTGTTAGATAGTAATTTTTTCCTCCTTTCTCCTATAGAGCATAACTATTAATTACTATGCAGAGCAGGGAGGAAAAGATTTTGTCTCTTAGTAATTTTAGCATCTCCTGGTATTTGTTGTAGAGGAAGATTTGAGATTGTCTCTTCTGAAGTTTGTTTTGAATTTGTTTTTTTTAAAAAGTTGTATTTTTTTGTTGTTTTTTTCTCCTTTGTTTTCTGAAGACAGGAAAATGTCATCTGGCTATTTAGGGTCTAATATTAAGCTTTGAAACAGTTCCAAGTATTTTAGTGGGATGCTGATGCTGTGGAAGGAAAGGACAAGAGGCAATTGGTAACCAGTACTGAGTCACTTCCATACAGGCTCCCATATTTAAAAGGAGAACCAAAGTTTCACTCAGTTCTTACATCCCCTTACAGAGAACTGAGTGGCTAATCCAGGCAGTCTGCAGGTTTTCAGGGCTTTCTTTTCCTCACAGTGAAACCAAGAACCACGAGGGAGCAAGGAGGACTAAGCAATACCCTGTGGAGAGTCTGGGAGTCATCCTGGGGAGAAGGTGAGGAAGTTGTAGCTCAGGGAAGATAAAACATCAGCTTTTTTTGAGCTGTGAAGCTCAAAAAGTAAGGAAAACATCAAATACTAAGGTTTCCCATCTATGAAAGTGGATTCCAAGAGCAGCATTTTTGCACAGTGATCCCTGCAGAGGGGTATTTTTGGAGTAGTTGGCCAGTGGAAGGCTTGCAAACAACTTGGACTAATGATAATCTAAAGTAGCACAGTGAGTTTTTCTTGGAATGTGTCTGTTTTTCATTATGGGTGCAATACTACAAAACTCTGGTTTTTCTGCAGAAAGCTGGTTCCAGCCAAATATCATTCATTTGACATTACTGGAAGAGCTCATAGTGTACCAGGAATCAATGGGAAGTTGATCTGAATTATGTAAATTTTTATCCAGACCTTTTTAAAAGTCAGCATTATGGCAGAGTGTACTTTGGAAAGCAACACAGGTACTGAGGGACCTGCTGAGGGGTGGTGATTTGATGTTTCCTCTCATTCTTGGTGACAGTGTGACATTCTCATAGCCAAGAAATGTCATTCTTCTCTCTGACAGGAGATCAATACTCTCAAATGGTTCAAGAGTTCCTTAAAGAAGCATATTCAGTATATACTGACACAGTTTGACTCCATCATATCTCTTCTGTGAAGATTCTTATGAGTAATAATTCTGCAGTTACAGTCATCTGCCTCATAATGGGTTAAAAGCTTTGGGATGGAAACAATGTGCAATGATAACTTCTCTTGTCTCACATCCTCAGCCTTAAGGACAACGATTCTTGAGGCAAAGGCAAACTGCTTTGACTGTGACTAGATTTCAGGTTTTTTACATATTTTTTTGAAATTTCTACTTATATTTTGATAGAATCTTATATTCCCAGGTTGGGCCTTATCTTCAAGATGTAAAATTTTATGAACTTGAAATAGTTTTTATCCAGAAGTTTTGAACTGCGTTCCTGAGTAACAGGAGCATTCTAAGTAATCGAGAAGAGCTAACCTTCAAGTTAATATGGGCTGGAAATTTTGTTTTCTAGTGTAGCACAGCACTGAAATGAATTTCCATTAAAGTCTATTATGGTCCTATCACTTTCCAGACCAACTGCCAAGTGCACTTGCTTGATCTTTCTTCTTACAAACAAGCATATATGTTCAAATAAGGAAACTAAAAATATCAGGCTGCACACAGAGCTTTGCTTCCCAGATAGGAGAAAGCATAAACTGTGAAAATTTATAGTTATATCAGTTATATCACAGAAAGATACTGAGATGCTGTGATGGATGTAGTTGCACTAAAACCTTTTGGAAAACAAAATAGTTTGGTGCATTCGGACTGATTTACTGTGCCATGATACTGGTGTACATAATGTCAGGATCTTGCATTCTAACGTGAGGGTAAAGAAGCTTTCTAGGATTTCTGACACTTAACTAATGGTTTCAGTACCTGCTTTTCCCCTTCTGCAAATTTCAGATTTGTTTCACAGGAAAGAGAAAGTTTTGCACTGAAGTGGCCTGAAAGCTGAGCAAGCTGCTGCTCTGTGACATGTGAGAGCTCTTTAATGTACATTTTGAATGCAGAGACGAAGAACACAATTCCCGTGTTTTTGAGGTCCTTTCTCTTGAGAGAAACTACATCTCAGCACTGTGTGTGAATAGAAGAGAGGAAAATTCAGCTGAAAAACTGTATATCTAAAAGCCATTTTGCAGAACTCCATAGCAAAGCAGCCTGTAGTGACTTTACTCCTCTGTCTTCCCACTACTGAATGAAAGAATGTGTGGATGAGCTGAAATGATGAATACAGACCAAACATAATCAGTTTGGAAAATGAGTAGTGGATGTGTTGGTTACAATATAATACATCATGCAAAATTGTCAGCCAGTTTCAGATGTGTGGAACTATCTAATTGTACTTTTAATTCTTTGTTTCCCCACGTTTAATTGTGTTAAAGGAGACAATATCCTAGCCACTAGCATTAATCTTGTACATAAGCAATTCCTGTAATTGCACTGGAGATTGCTTATAGAATTTAGCAAGATGTGGACGTGGGCTGTATCGCTGTGATTAAGATGGGAGTGTAGTTGGCTGGAAATTCCTTAATGAAATGTCATGCCAGGAGATGGAGACTGACACCAAAATGTGGGGAAAAGAATTACTAATGAAACAATTTCTCTAGCTGAGTATGAAATTTGATTGTGGGAAGATGGTCAGTGATGCCTTCAAGGCTGGAGTGTTGTTCCCAGGAGTCCAAGGGTGGGGGAGCCACAGTGGGAAATTACCTGGCAATGAAACTTGCTGGTATTTTTGTAGAGTTCATTAGTGTTTTCTGTTTTTCCAAATCAGTATTCTCATAGTTGAGGGGTTTACAGCTACGATTTACAGCACTTGCAAACTGGTTTTGATGTATAAACAGCAACATCTTGGTGTGGCTGTGCATCCATGGATGCTCCATCACTGGAAGTGTTCTAGGTCAGGTTGGATGAGGCTTTGAGTGAACCCATGTGTGGTGCAAGGAGAGCCTGATCATCAGGGCTGTTTTGGACTAAATGACCTTCAAAGGTCTCAAAGGTCCCTAGGTGAAGGTGCAAAGCTTGACAAAAATGGCTTAAATTAAAACATAGAAGTTGTAAATGGAACTTGTCACTTGTTTGGGCTCCTGTCTTACCTTGCCTTATCTCCAAGTTTTTATTGCTTAGTAAGGAGGGAAGACATTTTGCCAATATCTAATGTTACACTTGAATAATCTTTTCTATCCTTAATGTAGTTATACCTGCTCATAAAGAAATTTAGGTTTTTTGGCTCCACAAACTCCCAAAGGATTTATGTACCAGGTATCAGTAGAATTACATATGAGAAATTAAGTCCAAAATTGTAGAAGTGCTATTGCTAAATAATATCAATGATCATGTATAAATTGCACAATTTATAATTTTTAAATATTGATTTCTGGGAAATGCAGAGTAAATGCTCTTGGTATTTACAATTTTACTATATTTAGGTGATGGAAATTGTCTTCTCATTAAACTGGGAGAAGGCAATGGTCCAACATTTGTACTGCACTAAAGAAACGGCCAAACACATGTAATTTATATATGGCAATGTACAATTTTTTTAAAAAAATAGACTTTTAATTTACGTGCTACTAAAAGAAAATGTAGTTTTAACAGGGCACCTAGGCAAGCAGTAGATGAATACCCAGATCAGGCATCTTTTATTCTGACTGGAAGGAGTTGCCATAGTCTGAAGAGCAGGAACTGTAGGAGAAAAGCTTTATCTGTGGTATTTTCTTTTTTCAACCAGAGCGTAACTGAAAACACTCTGCAAGTCTAGTCATGCAAAGTGTCTCCCTCTGGTTTTCTTCTTTCTTCTAGTAATTGAACAAAAATTATAATATCTGCAGTGGTTAGTGGCTGAAATAGTTAAACTTCCTTTCTTAAAATCTATAGTGAGTATTCTAATTAACATAAAGTATTACAAGAAGAGTTTATACTTGGCTTAAGGATACCTTACATGAGGGATGTCAGGTGTATCCAATCTGGTGCTGTAGTACTGCATATCTTAAAAATATGTGATGTTAGGTTTTCATAGGAAAAAGTTTTATATTCTAAGGTTTGCTGTGCTCCTGGTTCTGCTGGTGATACGTTGCTCTGACAGGGCAGTAATATGGGCAAATGAAAAATGTGACCAAGAATTGTGTTTGCCTGATCTCTATAAAGTTATTCCACTAGAATACTCCTTAGGTATAAAAGTAATTTTGAAGAAATAAGGCACAATCATAGTATTTAAGTATTGCACAGTTTACTTTTCAAATGGAAAGTATTCTCAAAAAAATATTTTCCCAGTACTTTCTGTGCATTCTCAGAGCAGCATGGGTGCACATATTCACAAACTCACAGAATGGTTTGGGTTGGAAGGGACCTTAAAGACCATCTCATTCCAAACACCTGCCAGAGGCAGGGACACCTTCCACTATCCCAGGTTGCTCCAAGCCCTGTCCAACCTGGCCTTGGACACTTCCAGGGATGGGGCAGCCACAGCTTCACTGGGCAACCTGTCCAAGTGTTTTACAACCCTCACAGTAAAGAATTTCTTCCCAATATCCCATCTCACCCTGCCTCTGTCAGTTTGAAGCCATTTCCACTTGTCCTGTATTTACATGCCCTTGTCCCAAGTCCCTCTCCATCTCCCTTGTAGCCCCTTCAGGCACTGGAAGGTGCTCCAAGGTCTCCCTGGAGCCTTCTCTTCTCCAGGCAGAACAGCCTGCATAATAGAGGGTCTCCAGCCCTTCCAGCCCCTTAGTGGCTTCCTCTGGATTTGTATTATCCAACATAAGAGGCTTTTTGGTGTAGAGAAAAAATCAACACAGGACCTGCAGTTCTTTGTCTAAATTTAATTAGCCTTAATTAAATTTCTAACCTAAATGTCTTATAGATGTGATTTCTTATTTACTTTCAGAATAAATGTTTGTTTTTTCCCCTCACTCTTTCTTTTCTACTGAACAAACATGTTTTTTTTAAAATCAGTAGTTTAAATCTGTAACACACAGGTTTTTGGGCTACTTTTAATAATAGATTTGTGACAGAGGAACCAGTTTCACATGTGGAGTAGGCATGCAGTCCATGTGCCTGGCATTTTGATGTGGGTTTGTGTCTTTCTTGGAGACAAAAAAAAGAAGGTCAATAAATCAATAAAAGGTTAAAAGTAATCTTTTCTCCCTGCTGGTTTGAATCCTTTCTAGCAAAAGAGATTCATGAAATGCACCAGTAATTGTTTCCTTTCCTAGAGAATTCATTAAGCAAGGCATTAGCCTTTTTATTGTCATGAGTGATGACTAATACTTTGCATCCTGTTATGCTTTCTCAGGTGCATTAAAACATTAAATACATATTATTCATTTTAGTTTGATTCAAATAATGATAAAACTGTGTTTTGAATTAGAGGCAATTCAGTTTCACCGCTGTTGTCTCTCAAAATCCCTAAGAGTGTTTTGTTCATTTACACAGTTACTGTCTCTTCCATCCAGCTCTCCTAAAGGGGGGAAGGCTCCCAGCTCTTCAGCCTGCTCAGAAAAGATTGAGTGGAGATTGATCTTCTTTCAGTGTAATTTTCTTTCATTTCAGACTTAAAAAAAAAAATGCAGAGGTGATTAACACTGATCTAACCCACTTATTTGACATTTTTAAATGCTTTTCATTTGGAAGTTTGAAAGTACTTTGCAAAGCAGCAGGTCTGACAGTATCTCTGGGCCCTGGTGTGTGTTGTAGCTGTGTTGCTTTACAAACCAAAGCAGCAGAGAGTGAAACGGAGGATGGAGCCGTCAGGTCCAATTCCTCAGAGAGTGAGGGGCAAAGCCAGCAGTTCAACACATCAGGGAATCAGATTTGCGATCTTAGAAAGATCACATTGGTCTCCTCATTTCCCTTTCATGTTTGTGACTAAGGCCAAGCCTTGTCACAATGGTCTTTCTGAAGAAGCTTGTGCTGAATACCTGAAATAGAAGTTTTTAGAAATATTGTTTGATGAGAAGCATCAGGATTGCTCAGCGAGTGAGGGGTCTCTGACACTAAGGATATAATTTCAATTTTACTTATAATGTATATGTCTTGAGTTGCTAGTCTTTAATAAATTTCTCATAGCTTGAGCTTTTCAGTGAAGTTTTATTCATGACCTAGAAATCTGAGATAGCAGAGATGCTTCCCATCTGTCTGTAGTCATACACATCTGCAGTAATTCATTTTCAGCAGTGAGTAATTTTTGGCTTGTGGACAGATGTATAATTGAGAGAGAATGCTGCTAAGGAAAAAAAAGCTCTGGGAAAAAAACCTTATGGTGGAGACAAATACCTCATAAAAAGCTCCTAATGACAGAATTACTATGACGACCTCTCCTACTGTTTTCACCATATTCCCTGTCAAAAAGGCCATTTTACAACCCACTGCCATAAAAAATAAGGGCTTATGATTATCAAATTATTACACTAAAGTTTGGAAGACATTTTATGTGGTGCTATAGTAATTAAAGACAGAATAGTACAAAAAGTAATTCACAGTATTAAAAATAATGGACAGTAGGTCAAAACCCCATAACCTTTGTTTTTAGTGGCGTGCTGACAAGGGCTGTTGTTGGCCTTATTCTGAATGTTTTTATCAACAGGAAAAAACACCTTCACCTATAAGTAGAGTAAAAACTGCTGAACTTTCAAGAAGTGTGTGGATGTGGCACTTGGGCAAATGGTTTAGGGGTGGTTATGGGGATGTTGGGTTGGTGGCTGGTCTCGTTGATATTGAAAGTCTCTTCCAACCTGGGTGACTCTGTAAATTGTAGTCAAATTTAGGTCATAAAGAATGAGAGACTACTGGTTGTACTCCTGGGACAGAGAACATCAACCAAAAAGGAACTGGCTTTGCCACAGCCATGAAAAAGCTGCTGAAGCACCTGCAAACTCTTTCCTCAGGTGTGGTCCCAGAGTGTGTCCAAGGATTGTGAAGGAGCAGTAAAGGTTCTGCACTGGATATTGATGTACCTCCTGCAAGGTTTGTCTTGTCCTAGCACTTGCAGACCAGTACTCCAGTGACTCGCTTGTGAATTCAAAGATGCACAGGTTTGACACAGTGTAGGATCAGAACTTGATGTTCTAGCAGAGTAATGGAGGAGCTTGGTGTCTGCAAGTAGATCAGAGGATGGTTTGGTGACACTGGAGAGGTACCTGTGGTAAGAACATCAGGAGTTCTTCCATCTGCCAGGCAAAGCTGTAAGAAAATTCTGATGGCTGGACGTTTAAGTTAAACTGAGAAGGAAAACAAGCTAGACATAAAGGACAATTGCTGCTGGAAGAGCTTACTATGTACTAAGATGGAGTCTATGGTGCTGGCAGGTTTTTAATTATGTTGATTTTCTAGATGTCTCGTGGAGAGACTGTCAGCTTGATGATTCCACCAGTATCTTTTGGGCATACCACTACTAACCTGTCTTAGTTTTATTTTGTCTTAGGAAGCTTTTTGTGCATCCCTGTGAGCTGTGGGCCTCACTTTCTGCATGGCTGGATCAGACCATTTTGTGGAGTATCTCTGCCTTTCTAAGAGTGTATGGGGTGCCCATGTGTCAGAAGGGGCTGCAGGTCCATCTGTCCTGTGTCCTGGCTCCAAAAGTAGCCGCTGGTGTATGGTTAAAGAAAGCATCGTGTTTGTTCTGCTCTTGCTCTTAATGAAGCATCTCATTTCTTGGCAAGTGTTGGATGCTGAGCCAAGGGGACATTTGGTCAGCGGAACACAGTGCTGTGTGAGAGAACAAAGCACGCACTGACATCCTCCCTGCCTTGGGCATTTACCAGCCTGTGGATTTCTGATCTGGGTTGGGTTGTGGCCATTATTATCAGTGACCACTGATGGGTTTTCCATAAACTTGTCTTACCCCTTTCAATAAGCGCTTAAAGTTTTGGCATCTGCAATACCTGACAGCAGATGTTACAATTTAATTACATACTCCGTGGCAAAGCTTCCTGTTGTTTTTAATATTCTGCTTTGCTATTTCTCTGTGTGCTCCCCAGACACCGAGCTGAGACATGGTGTGTATTTGATATGTATTTGTTGTATTTTCCACAGTTGTGGGGGAGTTTTTCAGCAAGCTCTTGCACGCCTTGGGCTGTGCTTACTGCTGTCCAGGCACTTTTTCTAGTCCTCCATCTTTTTTGAGATAAATGCATTTTAGATTTAGGTAATGCCATTAGAATGTTTGTGGGTTTAGTTTTTTTCTGAGGAGCTAACATGCTTTTCGGTGTCTAATTCAGTAATGGCTTCATTTTTTGTGATTAATTTATTGTTCTTGAAGCGCCCTGTACAGTTTCTCTTAGACTGTGCTGACATCTAATGGTAAGGCAAAGTGGCTTAGCCATACTTAATGGCAAGATAAATTGTCTGACAGGCAAATATAATTATATATTTCCTTCTTAATTCAGTATTAGTTTTTGTAAGAAAAGGTGGAATGACTTCAATTTTTGCACAGAGAGTCTGACATACTCTTTTTCTTCTGGTAATTAATCTCTTTTTGTTCTGCTCAATGGGCCATACTTATTTTTAAGTGTAGCTTAAATCCTTGCAAGAATAATGTTGAGTAAAGTGAAAATGAGGTGATGGTTTCCTACTGTAGAAGTTTTTAGTGCAAGTCCCAGGATCTCCAGAACAGGATATAAAATGTAAGAACAAAAATACCCTGTAGAATTTCAGAATAGGATGTGTCAGTGTTGTAACAGTCTAATTTTTACAGCATTTTGAAGAAACACGCAAGCAAAGGTATTTGTCATCTTTTACTCATCTTCCTATTTGAGGTGCCTCTATATCTTTAATTCAACATTTTTCAAATTCCTATTGGTAAACACTGCTGAGTAATACTTTTAGAACTTGAATCTAGAAAGGGAAAAAATGAATTCATGTATTAATCTTTCACTTATATTCTGTGTTTAGATGTAGTACACTGTATAACTCAAAGGCATTACCTAACTTCCATTATGTAGCACCATTCCTCTGATCCAGAATTCTTATACAGAACCAATACTGCTGCTACTGACATTAGAAAGGTTCAATTACAAATTATAGAGCTTTTTCAAGCAGACTGTTTCTCTCTCACATCATCAGCTCTGCTTTTCCTTTTCTGAGCTAGAGCCCATCTCGTGCCATAACCTCACAAAGTTCACCTCTTTACTATGGAATTACATCTCTAAATTAATGTTTAAATAACATTTCTTCTGGAATTTTTGCATAATTTCACTTTCTGTGGTTCATGAACTTGATGATATCCTCTCTTTTGCCAAACACAAGATACTTTGTTTTGTACTACAGAAATATTCTGAACTGTAGGTGAATTTCCATTTCTCAGTAATAACTTTGACTGCAAGAAAGCCTTCTTTGGCATAAGTCATAGCCTGTCTTTTTTCCAAAAAAGGAGAAATGCTGAAACTTGAAACTTAACTTTTAAGGAACATCAGTAATTGCTACAGAGTGAGTAATTCCCATTTGTGGGTTGTACATTGGGTTAGGTTTGCAGAAAAGCTTGCTACTTCATGCTTTGGGAAGAGTGAAGTCCTTAAAACAGAGTTCAGAATTCCAGAGTGTGTGGTTTAAATCTGTGCTCTGCTTTTTGCTGCACAGGCTGGGGAACATAGACTATCCCACAGAATATCTTGGATATCTCTGATGACCATGACTGTTTTATTGTGACATCTTAGGTATGGTTGATTTGGATATAAAGAAGGTATTTTTTATAGTGAGGGCGATGAGACGCTGGAACAGTTGCCCAGAGAAGTTGTGGAGACTTTGTTATTGGAAGTGTTCAAGGCCAGGTTGGATGGGGCTCTGAGCAAACTTACCTAGTGGAAGGTGTTCCCTCCCATGGCAGGAGGGTTGGACGAGATCATCTATTTACTAACCGAAAATAATTACTGCAAGATGTGTAATTATTTAGAGAAATTTAAATATTTATAACATGAGGAACAACACTTTGATTGTATTTTCCTATTGCATCCAGGGCTGTGCTGAGTGGTCATTTCAAGGCTTGTGAGGTGTCATGGAAAATATAGAGAATATGAAAAATTATAGAGATGTTACTGGTTTGGGTGAGAAGGAAAGAGAAGCAAAGTGTTAGTCTGGTTTGTCTTGGAAATTTATCTAATTTTTAATCATCAAAACTGCTGGCACTGGAATTTGGAATATAAACTTGTAATAGCCTTATGTTATACTTCTTGATAATTCTTAGTAGGAAGAAGAAATGTTTCAATAACTCAATAAAGTTTCACACCAACGAGCATGTATTAGAATGGCTAAATTAAGTGGAGGTTGAGATTCCTAGGGGTAACACAAAACTTCATGACCTTATTCTCAATTCATTAATGATCTGTCAGTGAATTTCATTTCTGTTTTGCATTTTTTGTGCTTCATCCTGTGATTTGGGGTGGCTGCAAATCTCTGCCTGCAGCTGACAGCGAGGCAAAGGTGGAAATGAGCCTTTTGCAGTTCGTAGCTCTCTAGGTGAGAGTCTGCTCACATGAGTTTATACTCTAAATATTTTTGGGAGTGGGCTGATGCACTCTAGTTTTTCTCTTGGACTTTTCCCACTTGTTCAGATCCAGTGGAAACACAATCTGGTCCATGCAAAATTCTCCCACTGGATCTATGCAAAGGAAATGGTCCTGCACTATATGCTGCAGCCTTTTGGGTTTGAGAGGAGTTCTGCCCTGGTAATGTGGAGTTTATCTCAACCTCCATATGTTCTGTGTGTATAATTAGCCTGCTGGTTTGGTTTTCTTAACAACAACAACCAATTCTTACTTTTCATCCTCTTTCTCTGAAGAGATCATCAGGTTCAAAACCTGTGAAGGTTTTGAATGGACCTTCCTTCAAATCTTCTCACTCACAGCTAATGTTTATCATATACTCATTACCAGTGTTATCTGTTTTGGAAACTGAAATCAAAGTTGACTTACTTGATTATCATTTCTGTTTTAGCCTGTAGGATTTGCTCACGCTCTTAGAAATATGTTGGGGAATCCCTTTTCCTTTTATCTTGAAGTCTCAGAAAGAATAAAGCTCTTCCTTTTTTTTAAGACTAGGATACCCAGAGGCATATTTTCTTTAAAAACACACTGGAATCATCTGCTTAACTGAAAGAAAAAACTCTAATATTGTTTTCAACAGTGTATATTTTAATGTAAAATGTGTACTGCTCAAAAGGGTTCTGTCCTTTGATGGTATCTCAGATGGCTTTGTACCTACTCTTGACATATATGATAGGCACTGTATGTTCTTCAATCACTTGGATTCTCACTCCATCTTAAAATATTGAACTACAAAAGTCTGATCTTAAATACTACTTGGCATTTGGTGTTCAGGTTTTTAATTCATTAGGCAGTGTGCTTGTATTTTTAGTGAATTTCTCAAATACAATTATTCATGTTGTGGTTTAGTAATTGCAGTAACTAACGCTTCCATAATTATAAGGCTTTTGTTTTGCTGGGAAGTGCTTCCCATATCATCATCTGCTCTTTGTGTTGGAACACGATGTATAATAAAACTGTACGAGGGTTCAGCTTAGCATGGTGTTAACATGTTAATTTTTCTCTCATTTTTTAAAAAAAACTTATGACAACTTACTATCAATAAAATAATTTTAAAACTATGTTTAAGAGAAAAAAACCCTACTTGATTTATATGGCACACTTTGAAGCTACTGTAGACAGATAGAAAACATCTGGTGACACTTTCAGTGGTAGGTCAGTAGTTACAGATGGTCTGCTTTTTACAGCTGTCATCCAGCTTTGCATGCAGAGTGACTACAGTGGAAAAATCTTCTGCTGAATGAATAAACAAAACAGCACCAGGAGGCCAGCAGGCATATATGTTTCTACAAGATGGGAAATTAAAGAAGCTATAAAAATTTAAACCAAGACTAGTGTTTGAAATGTTCATTGTGTTCTGGCTTGGTTTTTATCCTTCAGATCCATGTGGTTATTGAAGGAAGTAGACTATAAAACAGAAGTGATAAGCAAATAAATTAAAGACTAGTTTAGGACTGATCCTCTGCACACAAGTTTAGGGTGTTGGCTTAAGCAATGGCTGGTGGCTTTTAAGGTTTCAAAATCCATGTTACATTTGATGTCATGCTTGTGCAGTCTTATAACAGAGCTACATTCAATATTGAGGAAAACTATTTTTTAAAGAATACAAATGTTGGGAAATGTGAAAGGGAATTTCAAAGATGGCAATATTATTTTTGTTTCCTAAAGAGTAAAAAAAACTAGGGTTCTGCATTCTTCATCAACTTGTTTTCTTCCATTCATGATGGGGTGTTATATTCAGCTGGAACCAGACATGCAAAACAGCCGAAGAATCTTGAATTTGAGGATAAAAAGGTGTGGAGGGGAAGTGAAGAGGAGGATGAGGCTGAATGGAATGTTAAAAGCATGGTGAATGTTGCACATTAACTCCATTTTAAATGAGGGAAAAAACCAAACCCACAAAGAAAAGGGTTAGAAGTCCAAATGCACCAAGCAGGGTAGTTCTGATGAAAATACTTATTTTAATGCAAATATGCAGTTCTTGATTTTTCAAAAGATTTTTATCCTTTCACTCAGAGTGCCCAAATCTGGATCGTATGTTCAAGAAGTGTGCCTGTGTTTGGCTTTAGTAAAGCTCACCCTCTAGAAACAAACATGCAGATTTCTAGGTTCAGTCAATTGTAAGGCCACTTAATCCTATCCACTGATGTTGGAAGCTGTTGAGCAGGAATAAAAACTAACAGGAGGTGGATTATTTGGCTCATTTTAGTGTGCACTGTGCTTGTAATACAGTGTGCTCTGAGTTTGTTTCTCAAAGTCATCTGAGACATTTAAACATTAAAAGTGGTTGCTCTGATTATGCTTTTTAGAGGATCTGTGTAGCTTTACCCCGTCCACTTGCTCCTGTGCATTTTGTATTCTGCTGCTATGATTGCATTGCCATTGAGGGATTCTTCCCTGCCTCTCTCCCCATCCCCCTTCCTGCTTCTCAGTGGTTTGGCTTGAAATGCAGACTGCTTGTTGCAATACCCTCACGCTGTCTTGCCCAGCTACACGGGATCTGAAAAGTGCTTAGCTGTATTTGCTGCCAAAGAGCTTGCCTAGTCATGCATAAACCTGCTTTAAATGCCATTGGGTTGATATAGATGTTGGCATTCTGTGCTGTCTCTGTGATGCATTTCCTCGTGTCTGTGCCCCTTGACCTGCTTTCCTTCAACTTCCAAGCCGAAACTCTGGTTTACTTCATCACCCAGAGCTGAAAAGTTAAGGATGAAGGGAGTATTTTCTCTCATTGTGGCTTTCCACCTTCGTTTCAGGTGACCCCATTTCTGTCATTCTATGGGGCTCATGTCCCTGTGCCCGCCCGAATTACCTGTGTTGGCTGGGGGGTTGTTCAGGGAAAGGGCAAAAAGGGGTCTGACAGGCAAAAGGCAGAGAACAGAAGCTCTCTGGGGGCATTTCTCTGCTGGCTTGTCTGAGCTGTGCCCTGTGCTTTGCATCTCTCAGTGATCTGAAAGCAGTTTGTTGTGAAATACCATGTTTGTTTTTTTTTTTTAATTCTTAAGAAAACATCTAGATCGTCTTTCTGGAAATTGTGTATTTTAAATGTTTAATAATTGTATCTTTCTGCTCACAGGTGAAAATAAGTTTATAAAAGACTGAGCATTTCTGTGTGGTGGCTGGTGAGAGGAGACCATCACCAAGCTGTGGGGGGACGTTCTTTGACCTTCCACTCCCTCGTCTCTAATGGACAAACACAAAGTGAAGCGGCAACGTCTGGATCGCATGTTTGAAGGTTAGACATTCTGATTTCTAATATTAGCTGTGCTTATTTTGTGGCTTACTGATGTTTCTGAAGACTGGAACTGTCTTCTTTCGGTCATTCAGTGTATTTTTAATTGAGTGCAGTTCCTGTTGAGATGGTACTGACCGTGCACAAATGCTGGTTTGGGGTGAAAACAGATCTAGATGAATAAAAGCCAGCAGTGTGTGAGTTGAGTTTGCAGTTAAGTTTGCTTTCATCATAGCATTTTACAACATTCCAGCCAGACATTGTGGAAGATTGTGGTTTTATATAAAATAACAGTCTTGAAAGGCTGAGATGACCACATAGTGCTCTCAAGGGTCTTTATCTACAGGCTTGTTTCATATAGTTTGATTTAACAGCCTGTGTCTACTCCTTGAAAGAAGTAAAAAAATCAAATGAAAGCAAAACACACAAAAAATTGCCAAAGGACCCCAAACTTTAATGAATATTAATACAAATAGCCTGAATTCTCATTTCTAATGCTGAAGTAGTGACTGCAGGTGAAACATTTGCTCTTCCATATGTTGGTCTTGAGACTCTTTCCTGGCAGCTGTGTCGTGTGAGCAAGCCCTGGCAGATGATTTCTGTCCTTGTTGTTTCCCCTTTCTTTGTGCCAATGTGAGTATGGCCATATAATGAGCAAGTTGAGATGACTCATCCTAAAAACACCCTTTTTTTCTGGTATATTTTCCATTCAGGTGAATTCCTCAGTCCAGGTCACTGTTCTGCTGACAAAGCCATGTGTGGAAGGGTTGCTGGGACTGTTTGGTGTAAAGCAGCCAGAGAGAGACATTTCATCCAAGTATCAGGGTGCAGTTCCACAGTGGGTTTAGATGATTAATCTCCTTGTTAGTCTCTCCTAAAACTGGCCAAGCCCGACCACGGTTGCCAAGTCCAGGCTGTTACTGTGTCCCACCTAGACTGGTTGGCCAAGTGGCCAGTTGAATCTGTTCACTGGGGACTAATCCCTGCTCAGAGAAATGGGGAACTGACTGCTGAGGACAGGGAAATTGGGAAGGCTGCCCTGCTTTCTGGGCAGCTGTGCAGCTGGATCAACTAGAAATGACCAAGAGAGTGCTGATGCAATGCATGGTCCTCTGCTCTGCGTCTCAGGTCCTCATCCTAGAGTCTGTATCTGACTCTTCAGTAAAAAATGGAGAACATTAACTGTTTTTTTATTTTTGGCCTGTGTTAGCTAAATCAGCAAATTGTGAAGAGCAATGAGAAACCTGTCCCTTTTGATGGCAACCAGCAGTCAGATCAGCTCAGCCCACTCATTGCCATTTCAGCCTCCTTATGGGCTTACACTGAGCAGCAGAACAACTTGAGAGGCAAGAAGCCTGTGATGATGTGGGAAGGAATGTTGCCAGGGACAGAGGTGACAGAGCAGCAGCCACTGTGGCAGAAATAACAGTGACTTCCCCCAGGCTTCGTGCTCACATCTAGTGAGGCTGTTTAATCAGCATCTTTTGTCTGGCTTGTTTTTCCCAGCCCTGCACAACTCACTGCATCCTATGGTGAAATCTGTGTGGCCATGCAGGGTAGGGAATTGAGCCACTTGGAAAATAATGTAGGGAAAAAAGTTTTCTCTAGCCACCTCTGCTTCCTAATCCCATTTACCATGTGCTAGACAAATAGCCAGATTGGAAAAATAGTGGGAAGACCAGGCAGAAGATGATCAGGAGGAGGGATGGTGGAACAATGGATATGGAAACATGCTTGGAATTTTATGGTTATGGGAACCCAGTTTGGCTCTTTAAAGTGTTTGAGCTGTGAGGTGCTCTCGAGAGTCTGTGTGTTCAAATGTGCTTTGGGGCTGTAAGCACATCTCTCTGACTGATGATTTTAAATTGCTATCCCTGCAATTGTGTCAAGTGGGATAAAAATTAGGGGTCTGGTTTGTTTTAGAATGGCTTTTTTATACATATGGTCCTGTTCAGGTTTAAAAATGAAATATTGAGAACTGTTCTCTAATATATGTGCCTTTGGTAATGCAATCTAAATATTTTATGTTTTGGAAATATGCATAACATTTTACAACGCTCAGGAAATGTAATGAGCTATTAAAGGTTGTTTATCTTCTTTGTCATCTTTTTTGTTTGTACTCAGCTTTCTTCTGTTGAACTTTCCCTCAGAAGAGAAATGTTTTTAAGATGGGTTTTATTCTATTGCAAGTTCTCTTAAAAATAGGCTGCAATAATTTGCCAACTACTACTTTATTTCATTTTATAAATGGGCAGACATGAACACATCATTTTATCCCTGAAGAGGCACTGGTGCCATTCTGGTGGTGGCACAGAGCATTTCATCTCTGCATCCCTGTCTGAGGAGGGGATGATACTGAGGTGAAGTCCAGGTTTTGGAAAAGGAGTGGTGTGGACCAGATCCTCAAACTGAAATGCTCACGTTGGGAACGGGACACGGGGTTGCACACAGCGTTTCCTGTGGGGTTAGTGGGTTACCACAAATGCCCTTGGAAGTGGGAGAACTGGGCATGTACCATGTTATTGGAGTTGATCTGCTTCCCTGTGCCTTCAGGTAATTTGCACACTTGCTTGTAGGAACTAATCATGCAAATGAGGCAAATGGAACAGGCAGCACTGGATTTACTATTACCTTGTGAGCTAACCATAGTACTGATAAATTTCAGTTGATACTCAATGCAGAAAAAACCCTGTTTCTATTACTTTGGGAGCAATTAGTCCTCTCTTAATGTAGCTGAGTAAGTGATTTTGTCTCTGAGGTAACTGTGATTCCCTTCAGTGATTTCTTAAATACGAAATTGAATATTTGCTTTTAATCCCAAAGCTGTTTGCAGTTACATTTTCATGTACATTTCACTGTTGAAGGCTGTCCCTTGAAAGAGCCAGGTGTTAAATTCTGGTTTCTAACTTCCACTGGTAGCTGTGAATTATCCTTAGGCATAAGGACATGATTTGAGGCACTCTGAGATGCTAATATTAAACTCACTTCACAATTTGTAAAATAACACGTCAGATTCTTCCCTTGAAGATAAATGGTATCAAGGCATGTGAAAGCTTAATTAGTTACTGATTATATTGTTCTTTGTCCCCCTCTCCGGTGATGCTGGTGATTGCAAAGCGTAATTATAGTGGTATACATTTGGCAGAACAGTTGGAAGTGTCACAGTGCAAAAATAAAATGTGTTCATTTTGTGGGTAATTCGAAAAATTCAAAATGTTTTTGGCATTTTGAAAAGTTGTTATCTCTAATTAAGGTATTATTGTGCTTTATATTGTAACAAACTGTAAACAATGCTGTGTATTTGCTTATATTCTAGAAATCCTTAATTAAATGTGTGTATGTTTCACTGACCCTTGCTTGGAAGTTACCTTGGGATGTCTGACCTCTGTTGCATTTGCTGGGCACTAATAAATGAAGCAGGAAGGAACAGAAGGTGGCTGCATGTGGGGAAAATTTTGCTTTGTCTGAATTGTCTGTGAAATGGGCTTGATGAACACAGTGAATTTCCTCTAGATACATTATATTATATAAAATACAGTGCTCAGGCAGCCACTGCCGTTGGTGGGTTTCCCAGCTTTAGGGAGCTCTTTCCAGGGCAGAGCTTATGGACACTGGTGGAACTGGGAGGAGGAAAGGGGTGCCTGCGCTCACATTTCTTCTTGCTTGTTTACACAGGTATTAGGCATTAAACTACAGCACAATACTGGAAATCTAGCTGTAAAATTGGGAGTGACTTTTCCAGTTTGATAGTTGCTTGAAACCAGAATTTTCTTCCCAGAGCACTTCATGTGATATTTCTACAACAAAGACCGCAGCATGTGCAAGGACAAGTCTGTGAAGGCTGTATTTGCCCCCAGACACATGTTCTTTCTTAATTTTTTTGTCTAATTCTGCTTTTGAGGAAGGAAAAAGCATCTCAGCACACCTGAGAATTCTCAAACAGTCGTTTCAAGTCTTTTTCCTTTTTATGCAGCACCATATTCATCTTAAGGTTATTCTTTCTACACGTGTTGCCTCATCCTTTTCACAAGTGCCCAAAAGAAAACTTGAAATGTATTTTAGCTACTTCAACAGCGCTGCTTTATTACCTAAGGAAGGAAGAGTTGGCCAGGATCATAAATTGGAAAAGAAAGTGCATATTAATGGGATGGATTTCTGAGATTTCAGATAAAATCTCTCATCTTTGTGAAGGGCAGCCTTTCTTTGGAAAGGTTTGATTAGTGACAAATACCCAAGTGTCACATGCTTTGAAGGACAGTAAAAGTGCAGGATAAAGAAAATATCTGTCTTTTTAGAGCTTCTTTTTTCTGCTTGTTATGTTATATTGCATGAGATTTAATAAAATGAATCTTCACTTCATAGCTGATCTGCGATGTTGATGGTTCCAGGAGGAATGCAGAGGAAAAAAAAGCAGATACAAATTGAGTGTGGTTGTCATTCCAAACTGATAAAGAAATCTTGAAATACAGAGTGACTTAGTTTAAAAAAATGCATTCTCTTTCCTGATTTTCATTTTTTTCTTGTGCATGTAGGATCTTGGCTTCTTAACAAGTGGAAAGTACCAGATTGACAAATACCAAGTGTTTTTTCATGACCACTGATGGATCCTCTCTGGCTGCTGTAAACTGTGATTTGACCTCTTGCAGTTGTGAAATTAAGCAGTTAAGTTTTCTGCATATTAATAAGGGAAATGGCCTACTTTGGCAAGGTCTGGGTTTCCCCTGAATTTAAAAAAGGGTTTTTACTGAAGTTGGTATGTACTGTTTAAGTTGATCTGTAAATACAAGGAAGGAGGAATAAATGTTTCCAGGCAGTGAGTGCCCTTAGCTTATGTAAGTGAGAATTTGCAAATGTCAAGTTCTTTGGAGAAGGAGATACCAATTCTCTAAACTGACATCCAGATTTTGAGAGTGTTCTTTGTTGTCTCATTAGCCACAGACACCAGGGAAAGAAAGGGAATAAGCCAAAGTGCAGATGATGGCAAATCATGTAGGACTTTACAGAGTTTTCTTTATGCTGACTGCTCTTGGTACTAGGCACACTAAATAAATGTTTCTTTAAAAAGGATTAATGGGCTGCCTAACTGCTTGGTGTCTTTGACAGACTTTAGAAGCGGCTTAGTGAAGGATTAGGGCAGCAGAGGGAGCTAAAAGATTCCTAATATTTTATCATTTGTTTCCTAAGTCAAAGTCGCTCCTTTATAAAGTACCAATTAACCTTTGCAAAAATGTAATTTTCTAACCTTAAGTGCCTTCAGCAAATACATAAGGATTTGAAGTGGAGAAAATTCCTTTTCTCCCTAGAAATCCAGTATAAATTAAATTAGGAGTCAGGTAGTAAAAGCTACCAAAACCTTTCTGCAGGAACAGCCATCGAGTCTTTCAAGTGTAACAAATGAAAGTGTTTAAGCAAGCAGAGTTTGCTGTGAATAATTCTACGAGTAAACCAAGTTCCTTTCAGATACAAGTGTTATACCATAAAAATGGACACTTTCACATGTTGCATACAAGTGTGGTTTAACTACTCCACACTACTTCTCTGTGTTTTGTTTGTAAGAACTTTGAAAATATTTTTGAATATTTGGTAATATAGAAAATTAGGTAAAAATTTATTTAAAAAAGTTTATTGAAAATTAGGCTGTTCAAAGAACTATGCTAAGTTGACTGAAATAATACAATTAAAAAGGTGCTACCATGAATTGCCACAGTAACAAGATCACTTGCCACTTCCCATATGCTAAAGAAAATTATTTGGGGTATGTTTACCCTAATGCAAAAACATTCTTTATCTCATTAGATTTATAGTTGAAATGCTTATGTACAGGCTTGTGTTTGGTTTCTGGTTTTGTCCTTAATATCAGTACTTACAGTGCAAGGTGCTTTTGGCTTTCTTTTGGGCTTGCAGCAGTAACCTGCTCTTGTAATGTGTGTCTCCACGGTGAGCCACCTAAACAGCCCCTGGGTTTGCATGCACTTAGGCTACTGCAGTGTACCACAGGTATTGCCAGCAACAATGCAAGCTGTAGGAAAAGAGAATTAGCTTAAAAGCACATTTTGCCCTAAATGATATTAAGCAGTAGCTGCTAATGAAAAGCATTACTTCAACTAGAAAACTGGGGATAAAAAAAGACAATGAGATTTTTACGTTTTGCTAAGACATTCTGACTCAAGTTATGTTTTAAAGAAAAGCTGTGTTTTCGTGGTGTCCAGCATCACGTATTTTATCTGTATGGTTGCATTTTGATTTGTATATTGAAATAGAATGCACTACTTCCTTATGACAGCAGCTACGTTCAGCTGTGATCTATCCACAACACTGCATCTCAACACTATAATGAGGTCAGAATAGTTTCCTTTAATGTTGGCATCAAAGATGGTGTTAAATACAGAAAATAATACAGCATGACACTGGTCTTACAGGGTTGTAGTAATTGTCTTTGTAGTATCAATGATATTTGAGTCATTCTCCAGTGGGTAACTACGGCTCATCATCTAATTCCTGAATAGTCTTCAGAGAATTTTAAAAGTATTTTCAGACGTGATATTTAGCTTTTATACAGTGCAGATGAGTGCCTGGTAAAACTTTTAAAAGCTTTAGAAGTCTTAAGTACTTGGTAATATGTACTTATTTCTGCCTGGGGTCAGGGAAGATGCACTGGAAGGCCTTGATTTATGTTGCTTTACACTGTACTCTGGAAAACTGAATTGAGCAAAGATTAAGTGTCTAGGTAAACACAGTGAAAAATTTACATAGTTATCTAATTAAAGCAGTTGTGTTCAGCTTTCACAGGGGCAGTTCCCATCCTTAGGGAAGTGCAGGCTGAGATGCAAAAAAGGTTTTATTTTGTTTCCTCCTTTGGTGCAGCCAGGAGTGCGATTATGCAAGTGGAAACAAGAAAATAAAAGTGGAGACAGTCTTCCAGTGCTGGAGGCATCTGCTGCTCCATCCTCGTGTCCTTATTCCACGAGGTCAGTGCTGAACTTGAAGGGAGCCTCTCCTGGAACAGGAGGAATTGCAGGGAGGCTTTGCCAGGGGAAGAGAGTCTTGCAGAGATGTGTCTCCTCCTTAGAAAAGTCATTGTGATCTGATGGACAGGCCACTTGGAGTTAAGGAACCTGTGTTTTGTCTTTTGGCTCTTCCAAAGTCAGGCAGCAGGCTGGAAAACAAAAGCTGCCCCTGTGCCTTTTCTTTTTCTGTGACAGAAAACAGTCAGTCAGAGAATTTCAGAGCCACTGTGATATAAATAGCAGCAGCCTGTTGTAATACTCTTGGAATCCTTTTAAAAAGGAGGCTTTGCTAATTGTGAAAGTACCTGGCATTTGCCTCAGGTGAAAGCACACCCACTGGTACCACTGGAGATCCAGAACCCTGCAGTGATTCATGGCCCTACTCAGATATTTAAATAAAAACCTTCCTTCTTCCCTTCCTGTGAGAACTAAATTCAAATTGCTTCGAGCAGATGTGTTTGGGATTTTTTTTAAGTCAGAAATTAGCTGTTTAAAATTACTCATGTTTCCCTTTTCCTGATGTTTATTTTTCAAAGTATCGTCCTATGCACTGAATTTTCAAACCTGTCATTCTGCCAATTAAATGGAGACACACCAAAAAAGCACAACAAAAATTACAGGTAATGGCAGCGGGACAGCAAAAGATGAAGAGTAAAGACTGTTTATTCTTTTGATCCTGTATTTTTCAGAAAGTTTCCTTGTGTGCTAGATGATGACACTCAAATACAATTAGACTATGACTCCTGCTAATAGGTAATCAAGAATAATTATAAGTGTTAATTAAATACACGATAAATGTCTCTTTTTGTCGAGGAGAGCACATTTGAAGAAATAGTTTTATTAAGTGCTAAGAAAACTTTCTTTTCCCAGGCAATTTTATCACTCTTTCTTATTCCCTGCTGTTCCTTTCTGTCTCGAGGATTGTATCAGTCATAGGCATGTGGTGTTTTCCTGGGTATCAAATACCACTTAGGCAGGTGCTGCTTAGTTTGCAGAACATCTGCCAGTCATTTTTTGGGGGTGGTTGTTAGCTCAGCCAACCTGCAGATGGTCATGTTTGCCTGTTTGTGGGGGCTCCAAACCTCCCATGCCTGTTCCCGGGGTGCTGTTCTGCTGTGCTTACATGCAGGCAGCACCAATTTATCAAACTCAAATAATTTAGTAACACTTACTTCTTCTTGCAATAAACAAAAGCAGCTGCGCTCCAGCTATCCCTTATCTGCATGAATGCATAGATTGTAAAGGGCTATTCTGGCAAACAAGACAAAAGTTTAGGATTTCTAGCTGGAATTTGGGGCATGTAAGTCAGAACGACTAGACGCTGATGTTTAGAAACAATATAATAATGCAGAGAATGAATTAGTTACCATAGTAACTGCTTTGTTTTAATAATTTGGTGGGGCAATGAATAGAAGGAGCTCTAAAAGAAGTAGTAGGAATCTTAATTACATGTTGTGCAATGTGAGTGGCTTTGTTCATTAATAGTGGAAATTAATTTGATTTTATAACCGATTGAAGAATGAATGTATAAGTTCTACTTTGGAAGGGCAACAAGAATGATTTACAGGTTTTTTTATTCTTATTTTTTCTACCCCCTGGGGAAAAATATAATCACATTTTACATTTTATTATGGCAACGCAAATTATTGATTTCTTAACAATAAAACATGCTCAATATGTTGCATTGTAAGTGTGGCTTCAATCTGTGTGCTGTGATTTGTTGCCTGGCAGTTGTTGGCAGCCTAGCAACATGCTTCAGTCCAGATCTGAAAAGGATATAGACACCCAAAGTTAAGGGCTGCAGGTTTCTCAGTACTTCAAAACCCATCTAGAATCATCAGCGCCTTGAAATCCATTTGTACTTTATGGATGGAATTCAAGTACCCTCCACACTTCAAGATTTGTAGAATCACAGAATGGCTTGGGTTGGAAAGGAGCTTAAAGATCCCCTGGTTCCGACCCCCTGCCATGGGCAGGGACACTTTCCACTAGACCAGATTGCTCAAAGCCCTGACCTTCAGGAGCAACTTAATTTTCTTTCCTCTTGTGGGTTAGAACAGTTTAGTGTGCATTTTGTGCTTGAGACAAGGTAGGATCCTCAGCTGAATTAACTCTTTTTGAGGCTGATGCACAGCAAGCAAAAGCCTTCTGTGCTCACACACAGCACACATTGGCTGGAGCCTGTTTGGCACAAAGATAGTGGCCATGGTGGTGCTTTGCTCACTAAACTCACGTGCAGGGCATGTCCCAGCAGCTCTCAGAAGGCAGCACTGGGCTGGGTTGGAGATGCCTCTGTGCTGGTGAGTCAGGATGTGTCCAGAGACCAGCTGCTGTCGTGGCAGGACTCATGTCCTGCCATAGCCCTTCACAAAGCAGGACCTCTAATTTATGGCTGTCTTCTCATCTGATGCCTTTTCTTTTTTTTTCCCTTAATGAAACTTGCAGGAACTTAATTCTCCTTGAGACTACTGGCAGCTTTTGGCTGAAATTTGCTGGTGACTTAAGGGTTTAATTAAGGAGGGCCCAGCCCGTAGATGGACAAGACACAATTAGGCTTCCTTTGAAAATCTGTCTAAAAGGTGCTTGGATGTTGCAGACAGAAACAAGAAGTGCCACCTGGTTATTCCTTGGCCAAGGAAGTGACATCCAGACTCAGATCCTGCTCCCTCCCTAGACCAGGGAGTCTCAAAGTTGTTTCTGCAAAGTGGCACCCTCAGTAGGTAAGAGGGTCTTGCCATGGACAGGGAAACTTTCTGTTCTAGGCTATCATCAGTCCAAAGATGGTTAGATTTCTGCAGGGAGGTTTGTTCCCCTTTCTGTGTGCTTTGCTGCTGTCTGTGTGCCAGGTAATGCAAGACCAACCCATTGTGTCAGTGAAAAAGAAAAGGGATAACTGAGCTTGGTAATGACTCAGGAAGAGAAATTCAACCTTCTCTGTTTCTAGTGCTTCTGTGTATCTGATTTTTGGATGGAGATTTAAAACTGTAGACTGTCTTTTCTTTGAGGTGAGGGCCCCCTCACTGGGCTATTCATGTCCCTGCCTCCTCCTCTCTAGTCTCACAAGAAACTTGCCCTGATAATGTATTTCTAAAAGCAGTGTATCATAGCTCCAGACCACATTTTCTTCATTTTTGCCTTCTCTCTGAGCTGTATCTTAGTAAAATTCAATTGTGATTTTTCTGAAATAGATGCCAGCTTGGTTTGAACTTTACTTGGGTCCTAATCCTTCACTAGAATTCTGAAATGTTTGTTAATACAATCTTGAAGTTTACAAAATCCTTTCCTGTTTAATTTTTGTGTGTTAGTCTGTGAAACTTCTCAAAATGTCGGAAGGTTAGATGAGTTTTGTCCCCTGTCCAAGATGTTGATGCATGGAAGTAAAAGGAAGTTCATTCCAGAGCTGCAAACATCCAGTGAAGAATTTTTTAGTCAGTTGCTTCCTTTTATCTGTGTTAACCATAAATCAGTGGTTATTTTATAGGTTCCTTGTGATTAGAGTAGTCAACAGCATCTTTGTATCCTGGCATAGCTGGTGAAAGAAACTTCAGAGCAACTCCTTGCAGGGGTTGGTGTACCAAGATAGTAGTGCTGGTGACAGAGTGTGGTCTTGCAGGCAAATGTGGGCTTTACCTGCCTTATCCCCTGCAATTCTGCATCTCCTTTAATTTGTTTTTCTGGTTCTCTTTTCTAATGATTCTTTTCTGATGTTTCTTAAATTATTCTTTGTGATATGTTTACTTTGCTTGGTGAAACTCAAGGGGATTTGCACTGAAATGAATTAGCATTACATGTTAATTTTTGTAATTTAATGTTCAAATCTATTTGGTTCACTCTGATTTTACTGCATTAGGCCTTTATGAATGGAAGCACCTGCAAATACATTCCTGAAATCACAGTTTTCCATGTAGTTTAAAAATATTTAACTGTTTACTAAGTGATCAATTTTAATCCTTTTAGATGAAGAGGACTTGAAGCTCTCTGCAAACAGTGGTATTGACATCATTTAGGTGGGAAAACACTAATTAGTGTTCCAAAACAAGCATCCCTTTGGACACTGGCTTACGTCTCCAAAAGCCAGTGAGGCTGGAGACCTCTCACATGGGGATTGTTCCATCTCTTATTCCGTCTGTGCAGAAGTGGAGGAAACCCACTCTCCAGGCACATATTTGAGTCTCTGCTTCCTAATTCCTCATGGAAAGCACTCCTGCCCATCCTGAAGTTGTGGTTTCCTCCTTTTTAAAAGGAACACCAGTGAGGTTTTGGTGTCAGCTCCATCAGTGGTGCCAAGGGCTTGTTGGATACAAGCTGTGGTTTTTCCTGAGCCATGAAGTGCTCCTGAAGGATAATCGACTCATACCTCCTGGACAGGATAGAGTCATGTAATTGGAAAAATTATTTGCTAAACGAAGTTTGTTGGATTGTTTGGGGTAAAAGTCTTGTATTTCATTCAGTTTTAAAATACCTCTTTTTAACTTAATTACATAGCATGCTTGTAACTTACCTCAAAGTTGCCTTGACTTACAGGCAAGTTTATCGTGTTGCACTGAGAAAATTTGACAGAAAAATTTCAGATGGGAAGATGAAGCTCAAAATAAAAAAGTAGTTTAGCCCCATTCTATACATTTACGAATGTTCAATGTAACAATTGTGATACAACTTAACAATTGTGATAATTGAGCCCAGTTAACATAGACAAGAAAACATTCCATTTTAGAGTATTTATTAAAAGTAGTCTTTATGCTTCCTTTAAAACTCCTTTTGAGTTTATGTGAGCACACATATACAATGTAGGTCACTTGAAAAGGTTTCCAGTCAGTGTTTCGTGTCCCTTCACTTGTGCAGTTCTCTGTTCTGGGTGCAGTTTGTCTCTGTCCCACTTTCTGTTTTTCCTTCATGCCTGAGTACAGCAGAGCTTGTTATTTTATCAAACCTGGCCTCTGGTTCCTGGAATTCTTTGCAACAATTCTGTAGGTCAGAACTGCCACGAAGTAGAGAAATTAAAGCCTTATCAGCATTTCTTTGGAGGAACTTAGAGGTATATTTATTCTTGAAAATCTTTCTTTAATTTGGTCTTATAATTGAACTACACTTACTTGCAGCATAAAAGGAGGTTGATTTATTAGTAGCAGTTAATTTAAAAGGCTGCTGGATACTTCTCCTTTCCTTCTGCAGTATGAGTGGGCTTTTTTGAGTCTTTTTAGAAGTTTTCAAAGGTAGCTGAAGCATGGGGTAGACCCTGACTTAGGTTGCCAGGTCTACAGATGCCACTGCTTTTGTAAGCCTTAAACTGTGTTTTAAAGAAAGACTTCACAAAATAGTAAAAGGAGAATTTTCATGATTTGTAGAAAGTTTATAACTTCATACTTAATTTAGCTGGGCTACTTTACTATTTGAAAGGTTGAATTGATCTAAAACAATTTAGCTTGGCAAAACTGCTAAAACTTCATATTTTAACTAAATGGACTGAAAACTGGAAAGTTCTAGAGAAGTGATTCTGTGTAACATTGCTTGGCTGTGAAGGGCAGAGCCGGGGGAGGGAGGGAAGGCTAAAATTATAAACAAAAGCAAGTTCCAAATTTTCATCATATCCTTGACATTACTGGTATAATCTGTATTGTACATTGGCAGTAACACCAGTGGTTTTGTTTAACCATCCAAAACCAGATGACATTGTTCTCCCTACTGATATATCCCCAATGTGTTTTGGTGTTTTCTATTAATGATGCATTTCCCTTTTTATCAATTGCATTCTAATTACATTATGTCCTTCTAGAATTACAGGATTATGGGGTGAGAAAATAAAAACTAATTCGGTACAAAAGTATAAGTTTGAAAAAGGGAATTAATTTGAAAAAAACCCCACTCCAGGATTCATCTACTGATGACCATTCAAGAAACAGAAAATGCTGACAAAGTATTGCCAATATTTTGTCATTTATGACACCTAAACCCAGGACTTTGAGCCAGGTGCTTTCAAGCATCAGTTTAGTGTTCAGCTGCACCTGCTGCATCATCTGTCGTGACCTGTGATGCTAATTTCATTGTAAAATATGTTGTCCACAAATAGTCAAGCACTAGCAAATGTTTTTTTTAATATTTAGCTCAAATGAGCAACACTGATCTGGTTCTCTTTTGCTTTCTGAAAGGTTTTTTGTTTGTCCTGTATAGAAGGTAAGGGCAAGCTAAAGCTCTTTCAATGTAGTTTTATTGAAGAATAATATTGATCATATGATGTTATCAGCAAATAAAGAATGGGTATAGCTGCTACTAAACAAAATTGTATCTACACTTGACGTTTCAGCAGTTGGTGGGGTTATTTTAAGATACAATCACCATTTGAAGATGTTCCATTAATGCTTAAGATTAGCATATTTTTTAAATGGCAGGAAATTTGGTAGAAGCATTTAGAGTATGCTGGATGGGATGTTTTCAGAAGTCACTTTCTGTGAAGCTTGGCAATAATCCTGCACAGTTTTATGTTTTTCAAATGACATGAGAGTGTCTTCCCTAAAAACATTTGGCTGTTTGAAAATAAAGTGGAACAAAATTAAAGATGTCATGATAAACCAGAGTGTCACTCACTGAATTTTTTATGTTAATCAATTAAGAAGTGATGTGGAAAATGCATTTATAAAAGTTCTAATACCATATCTGTACCTATACTGCAAATACCTTAAATGTTTTGTGTAGCAACAGAGCATAAGCATGGTGAGCTGTCAGCTAAATCAGCTCATTAGGAAACTCCTCATCTCTTATTTTCTCTGGCCACTTTGTTTTCTTCTCATTTTAATTTTTTATTTTTTTTCAATGTGTTTCATAATAAGGAAAAGAATGTACTAACCTTATGTTTCAGGGACACAGAGGTATCTGTGATACCTTAATTAAATCTCTAATTGCTGACAGTGTATTGATTATTGATCTTGTGGCTGGAGCCTGCATTGACACTGTTGGCCTGTCTGTGTTCTGGCTACTTCAGGGTTTGCTACCAAAGGAGAGAAACCAGAATTCAAAAAGCTTGTGTGGTTTAAAGATGAGAACTACTCTCAGAAGTGAGTTCTGTCCTCAGGATCTCTTCAGGTTTGATGTGATTTGAAGGTTGCCTCCTTCAGCTGCCCAAGCTGTGAGTGGCCTCCTGTACAGACCAGGGAGCTTGGCAAGGGCTGCTGTAGTTTAAAGCAGGTGCCTTTAGGAAGCAGTTCAAGCCTTGCCTGAAGTTTCTGTTCTTCATGGACTGTGTGTGGATCCAACTGGCAAGAGGGAGTAGGGAACATTAACATTTCTCCTTGCAAAAGTCTTGATGAGCTCTGCTTGAAAAGTGCCTGACTCAGCACTGCACTCCACGCTATTGATAGCCAGAACATCAAGTCCCTTTCTGGGAATAAGGAAGAAGATTTTGACCTACTTTAATGGGAGTGTAGCAGTTAAAATATTCTTCTCAGCCCTAGGATTGAAAACAGCGTCCTACTTCCCACACACGAGCCCAGACCCCCTTGCCTGTTACCTTTGCAGTTCTGTTTCTGTTCTCAGTGCTACTGCCAGTGGGCACCGAGTGGAACTGCTGCATGTAGGTGTAGGAAGTGTTTCTTCCTATGTCAGGTGAGTTATAAAACTCCTTCCTGCAGGGTGTTGTAGGTGACTAAACTTGCATGAAGGCTGAGAAAGTGTCTAGGTAGGTTTGTGGAAGAAAAATCCACTGGGTTTGCTGAAACAGCTCTGATTGATGCATGTCCTGAATGGCAGGGAGAAGTTCTGAAGATGAATTAGTCTTGCCCTTTTCCTGTATTTTTTTCCTCACTGTTCTTTTCATAAGTCTTGCAGCAAGGAAAAAACCCCAAACCACTATTGGGCAAGATGGACCTTTGGTCTGAACCCATCATAAGCTTTTCTTGCACCGTTGGTGGTGGAAGGCTTCTGTTTTCCTTGTCCAAACTTAGCAGGGCTTTGGAGGGTCCTTATTCTGCTCTTTGAGGCTTCCAGCCTCATTATTGGAGTCAGCAATGAGAGTGGCATTGCCCACCTGCAGGGCATTTGTCTCTAACCCAGCAGGCTGGTATCTGCCACCTCAGGTATGTGCTGCTGATACTTTCCCATTAAGCCTGGCAGTGCAATAAATAACAATGCTTTTTACAACTTCAAATATCCATTTTATAGGTGTTGTAAAAAACATTAATTTTAGAGCCCACTCTTCAGATTTTTATTTTATTTCTTTTGGTCTGACTCAGAATGGCTGAGGCGTTCAAAGAAGGAGAGGCAGGATGCCTAAAAATAAAAAGTAGCTCCCTGTACTGGCAGTAATGCACAACATGTGATTGATGCACGTAACACATCTGTGATCAGATCTCTGGAAGTGGTGTGGGGTGTGATTAAAGATCTGGGAGATCAGAACAAGGAGTAGCCAGCTGTGCTTGGAGTCCTTGTGGAAGCAATTTCCCCCTATAGCGGTTCCTTACCTGTGAAAGGCTGATAATGCTCATCTCTCTGAGGCTTAACTCATTATTGGTTTTACAGCAAGGTAAAAAGTCTATATATAGTTAAAAAACCCCCCAACAAGCTATTACAGAACAATGCTACTTAGTATTTAATAATTTGCCTATCCAAGCGACTGCCTGTATTAAGGAATAATTGAAACATATTTACAGAGCAAACACAAAAGAAAATAATAGCATTATCAAGCTAAAAAGCTACAGCATGTAATTATTATATACTTACTTCATGATTCAGCAGCTGAGCTGTTTTTGTGCACGTAAATGATTTTCACTTAATGGATTATTGCAGCAGGGCTCTGCGAAGGGCACACCTTGAGGACACTGCAGCAGCAATATTTTGCTGTGTCACTCGATTTTATCAGGCGGAAAGGACGGATTCGCCCCTGCTCGGGAGATTTCAAATGGAAAACCACAGTTATGTTTCTGACAGTGATTTCACAGATGCCAGAGGTGTACAGCAAGGCATAAAGTTGTTAAAAGCAAACTGGTTCTATTAGTGCAGGTTTGAATTTTAGGGTTTTTTTCATTTTATTTAAATCTTACCTCGTCAAGTGTCTGACTATAACAGCAATTATATAAACTATGTCAAGAAAATGAAGAAACTTATGACTACTTGCAAGAATTTTATGAGTGATATCTTTTATTTCTTATTTTTTAAGCAATAAAAATATAAGTGGATTTTAGTTTACTGTTAACAGTGCTCTGTATTTGTCAAGTGCTATTACTAAACAAATAGTAAATATAGTCTGTTGATTTTATTGCTTTAGTGGTGCAGTTACCAGAACCACTTTACTGCACTTCTCCAAGATTTCCAACATGTTTGAGAGTTAGCACATACAAGTAATTTCTCAGGTTTGGACTGCAACCAGTACTTCACAGAAGTGGTCTTCCTAAACAGCCAGAGATTTGGGTACTAGATAAGACAGGTATGGTTTCATTAGAATAAGATTTGGAAAAGAATTAAAAATGTAATTACCAGTAGGTTGCATTGAACTGAGGATCATACCCTAAAATAAGGGCAGTGATGCAAATATTAACTAACAGGCATCTACAAAAAAAAGGGGGGGAGGTGGTGTGCCATTTCTAGAACAGTTTATCAGTCTTGGAAATGGTCTTAATTACAACTCTGTGTCTGTGCCAAGCATTCTTTATATCCCTAAACGTGTCAAATCTGCACAATGGGTCTGTAGGCTGTGCATTACAGTATTGTGTTGACTTGTGGTTTTCTTGAAGAACAACATCTCTCTACTGCACTGATAAAGTTGAGAGGAATGGGGAAATATCCGGTTAAATATTTGTGACTGAACCTTTAATGTCAGTCCAAGAAGTAACAGAGCTACAGAGAGATGTGAAGATGCACAGAATGAGGCTGGTGGAACTGCTTGCTTTGGCCTTCCCTCAAACATTTATGTGATAACAGGAAACTTTCTGTTGAACTTAAAGAGCCAAAGAAATCAAAACAAACACTCCTACTTAAAGGGCCCTCATCTCCAGCTAAGGGGTAACCTTCCTTGTAATGTAATCTCTCAGGTTGTTTAAATACAATGCTAATTCCAAGTGCTGGGGTTTGCCAAGATGCTCCTTGATACCTGTGTTACCCAGACTGTATTTCTGCTTCCACTGCCATTGGTAGCTGTTGATCTCACTGCTGGCAGCTTCAGTTCAGCACCCGTGGGCAAAGCACCTTCTACACTGACCCACTGAGGGACGTTTAACAAATCTAACAGATTTGCTCTATGAACTTTTTACTTCTGGTTTGAATTCCGAGTGTTGTCCCTGAGTGTAGCAGTGATGTGATGAGTCACAGTTAAGCCACTGTGCTAAGGAGTGGAAGAACAAACATAGCCTAAAAAGTGACCAGGATTTTACTTGAGATGACGTGATCTGGAAGTTTCTATCATTTCCAGCTGAATGTCAAGCAATTTGACCTTGCATTAGGTACCTCCTTAAGGTTCTTTAGGGGGTTCTTTAGCCCTAAGAAGGGCTCAGATCAACATCTTTGGATCTGAAGTTCGGATGGGAGAGCAGTCACTCTTGAAAGCTGCCCTCTTGGCTGTGGTTCTGCATGTTCACCACAGAGATAACCCCTTCCTGCACTGGAGTTCATTAAGGAGCCCAAGTGTATCTTAGGGACTCAACTGTGCTGTATTTTGCATATTGTGGACATTACTTTCTGCAACTCTGAAAGCAACACTCCTTAAAAGCAGTGTTTCTTCTTACTTTTGAAAGGGGGGCAAAGAAAAACATGTTGTGTGTTTATGCCTATATCTAAGTTTTGCAGTCAGTGATGTGTGTATCCACACTGCACAGAACTTCTCAAAATTCAGTGTTAAGAGGTTGAGTTGCTTTATAGTTTAATTTAAACCCTTGTATGTTGTGATGGTAGAGCCTACAGTTACTTTGCACAAGAGTTTTCATTTGGAGCTCAGTCTCTGCTTTGTGGTGTACAATTGCATACTTCCCTTATGGGCTATAAAGGCTTGCCTTCCTGAATACTAAAATGTTTCTGATGGTGAAATATTTTCCCAGTGTAGTCAACATACAGCCATGTTTGGGTGTCTGCCTACTCCTGTTCTCTTTAAAATAAGTCCTGTATCAGATATTTCTGTTTCCAATTACTACTGATATTTTGGTGGCCTTTCTTCCTCTGTGTGTCAGAATCCACTTACATCATCTCAACTGATTTTACCAACATCCTGATTACTTATGCTCCTTCACACACTAAATTAGCATGGAATTATGTGCTGCAGGAATTTACTTGACAGATAAAAGGAAGAACATTTCTTGTGTCTTGAGTGAGGAAGGGAGTACAGTTAAAACATTGTGAAGGCCTGCCATCTGCAAGGAGGACAGGAGCTATTTTCCTTGAGAAGGTAAAAAACAATGCAGTGTGTACGTGCCCTGTCAGAGCACTCGCATCATTTGCACAAGGTGCAACAAAAAGGCCTCCCAAGTGTTCCTCAGTTTTTGGGGCAGATACTTCATTTGTGAAACGGCACAAACCAGAAACTATTTGGACACAAAAAATTGCATATTTGAAGGTCTTTATCTCAGGGGCCTGTCTGATTCCAGAGCTGCAGATTTCCTGGACATTATTTCTTCTGCGTGTACTTTATGTATTTTATATATTTTCATCTGTATCAGTGAGACAGAATGCCTGCTCTGAGTAAGCACTTTGGATTCCATCTTCAAACTCCGCTTTAATCAATATTGTTTGCAGTGATAGAGTGCTGTGTAGAGTCTCCTTTTCTTGTCTAACCTCAGCCAGGAAATACAACAGATGGGTTTCACCGTGCTTTTTTGGCAAGGAATAGCATGAAAATAGAAATAAACCTTATTACATATGTGCTTCTCAGCACGATGCTTGTAATGTGCAATAAATATCACTAAAAAAGTGCAGAATTATTGCCAGTTAACCATTAATCAGGGAAAAAAAGTTTAATAGAATGAGCTTGAGAGCAAATGCATCTTAACCTTAACATTAAAAACTGGTAGTAGGGTGTTTTTCTTCCTGGTTCCAGATGAGATGAGGGTATAGCTCAGTGTACTGTCATGAGCTGAAAGAAGATGCAGTTACGTGTTTTTCCAGAAGCAGCAAATCCACTGTTGTGTGAGCAATATAACAAACACGTAATATATGACGCTAAAGAAAGTAATATAATTGTAAGACAAAACTGCATGTCTCTAATTTTCTTGTTTTCAACAAAACATATTCCCACAAATCACCAATTAACATTTTAAATAACCTGAAATCTGCCAGAACATGGAAATCACCGAGGCCTGGTAGATTCTCACCATGTCCAAGAAAACTGTAATGAGTTTTCTGAGCTCTAGATGATCAGCTTTTATCAAGATGTTGGAGATGATGGCAGTCTGTAGATACTTCCAGCTGAAATGGTGGCCTGTATGGGGTGAAATGCAAAGTCCTGGGTACTTTGGTATCTGTGCTGTGTGTCCTGTCACATTGGAGAGGGACAAGGGACAGTTTCAATGATGCAGATGCTTTGCAGGCTTTTTGGAGGGCATAGATGGGGACATGTATTTATCCAGTACTATCATCAAGATTTTATTTTAATAACAATTTATTCAGCCTGTTGTGCAGCCCAGTTCTTAGACTAGTTCCTGTATATTAGTACACTAAGTTAGTTATTTGGGTTTTTAAATCCTATCAACTAGGATAAATAAAAGCTTAAAAGTATTTTTGAATTTGGAGATTGATGGGAGTTTGACTTCTTTGGATCAGGCCAGATTTCTGGACCCTCTGAGATGCTGTGTTCTGTAGGATAGTGCACTGTGGTCTGCTCAGGACTGGGTGGTACCTTCATTTTCCTGATAACAATTTCTTCTTCAAATCTCTTCTTCAGGGAGACACTAATCTCTGTGCCACCTATAGTATGTCACAAAATTTAAAACCTTTCTGATGTTTCCATTATATGTGGCAGGTTATATGGATTTTGGTGATGTTCCTTGTCATTCTGCATTCCCCCAATGCACGATGCAACCTCTCTGACCCACCATAGACCCATCAGCCATGTTGACTGCTCCCTGGAAAACCAAAATGGTCTCTTTAACTGAAGAGTCTGGAGGAAAAAGTTACGTCAACTGTTCATCCTTCCCGTTCAAGACTAAGTTGGCTGGCAGAGGACATGTTTAGTCACCCTCCCATTGTATCTGAGGTGTGAGGTTCCTCACAGGCACACACTGCTGCTCTCATACAGGCTCCAATGGCCAGGAAATACGAGGAACCAAAAAAACATTAACTAATTTAATGCAATCTCTGTTTGCTTTTACTTTTCTAATTCAGCAGGAGGGTTATGTGTAAGCAGGAGGTAATGTGGGTCTGTTTCTACTTTTCAGCTTTAGTAAGAAAAGAAAATATTAGGTAAATGAGGTTGTTAGTTTTTTTAAAATCACTAAGTTTCTTCATTGTATTCTGTTGACAGTCCTTGTTTTGTCATGGCTAAATCACAATAAGCCATAACAAGTGGGTTTATATATTTTATTGATACTATAGCTGATATCTTAAACACAGGCTCTTATTCTCCTTTTTGACATGCTATTTCTCCACCCACCTTTCTTTTTTTAAGAGCTAGACTGTAACATGGTCTGTATCCAGTGGAGAAAAGGAAAAAAAAGTGAAGGAAAATAAACATTTATTATATGAAAGACGCATTGGCTTGTAATAGGGGGTCCTGAACTCTCTAATTACTGGAGAGATTAGAATGAAGTGCTACAAATAGTTTTGCAAGGTCAGTTTTTGTAATCTTGCAGGTTCTTTGCTTGCTCCTTACACCCTGTAGCTCTGGGCAGGAACTCTGCCTGCTGTGGCTCTGTTGCTGTTCCTGTAATCCTCTGAGGCTGAATGTCAGTTTTGCCACTGCTTTACAGAGTTGGCATAAATATTTTTATCCATCTCCTTTTACATTAAAAAAAGACTAAAGTGAACTGAATTTTTCTTCTATTGTTTATCACTTGCGAAAGTACCAGCTGTATGAGTGTGTGCAGATCCTTTTAATCCTGAATTAAAAGTGATCACATAGATTTGTAATTATCTTACTCAACTGCACTAACCAAATTTTTAAGCAGATAAAAATTATAGATCAGTATATTAAACCTCAAATCTTTTCAGGTGACATCCCTGTTGCCTCATACTGTGTTTTTTTGTTGTTTCCCCATCCCCTTGGGTTGACTTTTCAAGTATAGAAAATCTACTATTCTGTATCCTTGTGAAATCCCATTTCTGTAGAATGCTACATGCTCTACTGAGCCATTTAATATAGATCTTGCTTGCTTTTGTTTACTGATGCTGGAAATTTAAGATATTTTACACTTCCTCACCCCAAAAGCCCAGTGGACCAAAAGGAATGTTTGGTGTTTTCAGATACAGTCACTTTTAGAGAACAAGTTTACCCCTTTGGTGATGGGTTTTCCTCTTGGGGAGGGTGAGGGAATTGTGAGATTCAAACTATACTGCTCTCAGCCAAGGGAATAATTGAACAATTTTAAAATGAGAACTTGATTAAAACCACTTTGAGGAAAATGAAGGGGATATCTTAACTTCTGACACTTTTAGTATCTCTTGATTTTGATTTATCTGTTGTTATATAATCAAATGACACATCTGAAGTATTTTGATACAACATTTTTTTCTTTTCTCATTCCACCCTTTACAACTTTGTTTTTAAAAAAAGACAAGTCCAGTCTTTCTGGACACAATTCAGAAAATATTTAGGCGCAGTGCTCATAATATTTCATAATAGAAATAAAAAAAATCAATTTTTGTATGCTAATGCTATTCTATTATCACATTGATACTGTTATTGTCTATGGACATTCAAAGTATATTAGGAGTATGTTAGTGTTGGATTTCAGAGAAGGGATAAGATACTTACCAAGGCCTTGTGGATATTAGTCTGGGAAGGCCTTGGTGCTCTGTGGTGGTCTGCAAAGATTTTCCCCCCCCAAAAATGCAGTAACTTCGGTGATGATTAATTTTTATTCTTGCATCACCATCCTGCTGCTTGTCATTAATCAATTTTTCACCTTTTTTATTTTGGGCATGTCTTATTGTTACATCTGATTTCTTTAATGACTCCTACTTTCTTATTCTGAAATATTCAACATTTTATATGATTAAATGGCTGTTTAAGTGGCTGTGCAGAACATTTAGATCTGTATGAACCATGAAGCTTTTATGTTTGGAGACTGAGTTGAGTGATGGGGACCCTCTCACGGGACTAAAGTATTCCTTCCAGCTTCTTCACTGGTGCAAAATAGGAAATAATATTTCCTAGTGTTACCCACAAAATTCTGAGAGCCCCAGATGTGAGATGCTACGAAGTGACAAAATACTGTGGAGCATATTTGTTCTTCTTGTTACTGTGTCTTCAAGTGTTTAAGTAGTTGAAAGGATGAGGATGTTTGCTTAGTTCCTATGGGGAATTTCAGCTTTAAACAAGACGAAACTGGTTCCTCCTTGAGTGGCTGTTGCTTTTCACCCATCCTTGAGTGCTGTCCATGCCAAGGTCTGCTGTTCATCCTTGCTACCTTGTTAAATTACTCCCAGTTTCTTTTTAAAACTCTACGGAGCTTTTATTTTTTTTTCCTGTGATTAAGTAAAAAGTAACTTTGTTCAAGTAATCTAAGTGTTGAAAATCCCATATAAGTCTTTAGGGCACAATGTCATCTGTCAATTGTAGGTTCATTGGGGTGCTTGAGGAGAGATGTGTGTCAGGAGCAGAGATTTACAGCTGACTTTAAAAGACTTCTATTTTTCAATTATGTATTATTCCATACATTGTTATTAGTCAAAACATTTTAGCACAGAACTGAAATGTGTCTGAACTGGGGTGTGTCATAGTGTCATAGAGCTCAGTCTTCAGTAATTACTGCTTTTTGTAGAATTAGGGAGGTCTTGTCTTCAAGTACAGGCAAACACTCTGGTTTGAAGCCTTAGTGTTGCCAGTGCTTCTAAAATTGGTAAAGCCTATTTTTTTTTCTTGGCAGTACCATTTTTAGAGCTTCTGAAGGCTATTAAACTCTTCCAAAAAGGTACGTAGGAACAGACAATTTAAAAAATAAATGTTAAGCTGTTGTTTCTCATTTAACCATCAGAACTGCTCTATTCTTACTCATGTTGCAAGATGGGCTGCATGAAGAAGTCTTACTCTAGCAAGAATGTGAATGCAAAATGCAATGAATTATGTTAATTATTGTGTATTTTATCTCGTTTTATACCTTCAGTTAGTGGATTGTTTTCTGTATTTCAGACAGCTTTGAAAACAAACATATTCCTTTCATTGAAAAATAGGTTTACATCATCCAAATTGTACAGCACTGCCATTCCAAATAGGCTAAATATGTGCTGTACTATCTGTGATCCAAAGGGATAGAGAAGTAGGAAAAAAAAATCCACCCCCTTTTCTTAAAGAGGAATTGATTAATAAATATAAATTAAAGAAAACCCCAGCCCCTCCTCATGTGTGCAGAGCTGCCATGAGCAGGTGGGCAAGTGAACTGAGGTGTCTTGGCCCCCTTGTGAGCAGCTAGAGAAGCTCAAGAGCATTTTCAATTGAGGTGTTCATGCTTGAGATCATTCAGGTGTTTCAATCAACTGGTAGTTTCTTTCCGAGTCAAAACAAGAGCTGAAACCTAAACAATATCAGCTCTGCAGTCAGTTTATTATGGGATTATGATAGATCTGAAATGCTATCTTAAGACTATTATTAACTGTTAATTGACATTTAATTCCAGTCAGTTTTAATATAAACACTTTTCTGTTACAAGTTTGTTTTGCAGAACAAAGGGAAAAGTGTATTTGTGTACCCACATGGAGGCAGGTCTGGTGATGTCTGATCTAGCACTGCATCAAGGGGAAACAGCTGTGATTTAATGAGCACGAGGCTGACTGAAGTTCATAACTAGGACTGCGTTACTGATGTTCTTGGAAGGGTTTAAGAAAACTTCTCACCTGCACATGGCTCCAATGTAACCGCTGAAGGAGGTGGTGCCAGGAAGAAGAGTTGTGTCTGCAAAACTGGGGAGCTGGGTTGTTGAGTTCTGTGTAATTACGTAATTAAAATGCAGCGTTTCGTGGGGCACACCTCGCTCTGCAGAGAGACAGAGGTCCTACAGCTACCTGACATCTCTGCAGAATCCCATACCGAGAGGTCCACATCCCTGCTGGCCTGCCCAAGCCAAGGATCATCTCCTTGGGAGAGCCAGTGGGTTCAGTGCCTGCAGGGCAGCCTTGAACAATGTTGTGCAATTTAACGATACTGTCTGATCATTCTGGGGATAAGGAGACAGGTACAGGCAAAGACTCTGGTTTGACGCCTTGGTATTGGCAGTGCTTCTACAAATGGTTAAACTGGCTTGAGTAGTAATAGTTTTTTGGCAGAAACAATTGCTTTCTGAGGTTCTGAAGGCTCCGGTGTGCCAAAGGCAGCCATGTGGTGTGGAAGCTATGCAGGACAGCTTCTTTCACCTCTCTGGAGGAGTCTTCACTCTTCATTTCTAAACCACCACAGTGCTTTGAAATCCAGACAGTATCTCTTGTTAAACAAAAAAAAAAAAGAAAAGAAAAAAGCCTCAGCTCAGCCCTCAGCACTTTTGTATTTTATAGAATACTACAGAGCTTATTGTGAATTAATTCAAGACTCATAAAAATTAGTATTTACTTCTACTAAGAATTATAGGCTTCTACCTTATGTGCTCCCAGAAGTGAAGAAACAAGCTGAGGTTTGGGCTTTGCTGGCCTCTTGAAGGTCAGGGAGACCTTGGTGCTGGAGTAAAGCACCCACAAAGCCTGAGTGTGACTCCAACCACAGAGGCCGATTCCTCCCAACCTTGTTCAAGATCTTGAGCCAGAACTTGTTACTCACGACCATGTGCTGAATAATGATATTGCAGAGTCCAGACGCTGTCCTTGTGTAAGCAACTGTAGGCACAATTTCATTCTGTGTATCTTAAGTCGTAGCCTGGTGATGAATGGAGTGAGAATGCAAGCAGAGTGGCTGCTGCTGGAAAACTCAGCTAAAGAAGAACTGTTTGGTCCTGCAGAAATTCACTGCCAGGTGTTACTCCAAAAGAAATACTTTTTAAGAAGGTGTGGTGTGCAGGAGAGGTTACCAGAGGAGTGCTGAGCTTGACTGGCTTCATGTGGATCACCTGGCATCAGTCGGGGCTGTGCTAGTGACAAAATTGGAAGGCATCCTAAATGTAACAGAGAATCAAGACATTGTACAGAAATAATGGAGATTGCATTGAAAACTGGGCTAGTAGAAGCAGAATCAAATTCAAAATATAAAATCAAAGGTTGTGTCTTCTAAGTGAGTAATAGCTGAGTTTTGTAAAATAGGAATTTGCAACAAGATTCTCATTATAGATAAATAGTACTTGGATGATCACGGGATGTGCTTTAGCAGTCCCTGTGATATGCATAAGAACAAGTGAACAGAATTTTCTGCTCTATCAGTATGAGTTCATCATTTCCGAGCCGCTTAATGAGTGAGGTGAAGAGGCTATCATCTCAGAGGGAGACGTGAGGAGGATATTCATCCTTAGATACTGTACAGAGCAAGAGGAAATGAACTGAAAGTCAATGGCTGCAGAAGAAAGAAATGGTACAAACAACTGAATGAATTGAGGGTGAATGCTGGAAGAGAATTCCTGATGGGCAGAGCACCCAAAGTCCACCACAGCTTTCCAAGGAGATTGGTGGCCAAAGAAAAGCGCATGGATTTTCTTAATGAGGAAATTTAAGTTCATTAAAGGAATTATTTTTCACAGCTCCTCTAACACACCAAGAGAAATCCTTCTCAGACCTCTGCTTCTAAGAAATGTGTTATGCCAGTAGTGCTGTTAGTGCTTTATTCAAACTATTTGCTTTTTCTGGGCAAAATGTGGATGTTCTCAACTGTACTCAAGACAATCTGCTCTGGGAGTAAAAGGCTGCTGTGATAAAAGTTGGGATACAATTGCCTTGATATGTGTAATATTAAGAGAGGAACATATTTAAATAAGGTATAAAATATGTCACAATAGAATGTACAAATATACTTCAAAAGGAGCTCAAAAGTTCCAAACCAAAACTCCAGGGAGGAAAATTGAGGAGAAAGTAGAAGAGCTAAAGTTGCTCATTTCTGGATTGTTATCTTATTAGTTGCTGATTTGAGAAAGCTGATAGATTCTCAAAAGCCAATTTTAGATTTTAGTGCAGTATCAACTGTTTTCTTAAATTCCTTATGGTCTAAAAATTGCATCCATGAAACATCAGCTATGTTTACCAAAATATTTTCAGTTTAGACGAGGGTTGCAACACAGGGAGATAGTGCAAAAAAGGAAGCATGTATCCGGTGTTGACAGTTTTGCAAAATGATGTGAATGTGCATTCAGAATTTTCACTGTTAGTAAAAGAAAAAATAGACTTTTACTCTCCAAAAAAAGAAAACCCCACCCCAACCCCCAACCCTATCATTATAACACATTTTGACTTTAAAAGTAGCATTTGTTCCTGTGCTTTATATCAGAAAGTATCAAGGCTTTTCAGTGGAGCAATTTATTCTATCACCATTGCAAACAAGTGTGGAAAAAGACAACTGTATTGGGTTCCCATCTTTTTGTTAAGTTTCTGTTTAGAAATTAGATTCTGCGAATCTGCAAGTTTTAGACCCTGTGAGAATGCAAAGAATAACAAATAAATGCTTAATGATAATAATGAAACATAATCTGAGTTCATTGTGGTATAATCTTCCCTGAATAATAAATGCTGTAACTTTGACATTTTAGTAGGTGAGTAAAAGAAACGTTGAGATCACTGAGAACACAGAGGTTGCCTGGCTCCCACCCCAAACCTACCCATGGTGCTGCCTCCCTCCCCTGTGACCTCCCAAAGGGGCTGCTGTGGAAATGGCCAAATGTAAATGTGATTAGGACCAGAGGCTCTGAAGAGCTGTAGGAGTTAAGCCCTTGAAGCAGCACTTCTGCTCAAGATCTGTGGTCCTATCAAATGTCTAAGATGAGTATCTGGGCCCCTCTACTCTTTTAAGACCCCACCTGGAGTAGTGAGTCCAGCTCCGGGGCCCCAAAATGAGTTTGTGGACCTGTTGGAACGGGTCCAGAGGAGGCCACAAAAGTGCTTCGAGGGCCGGAGCACCTCTGCTGTGAGGACTGGGTTTGTTCAGCCTGGAGAAAAGAAGATTTTGGGGAGACCTTCCAACACCATCCAGTACCTAATGGGGCACCAAGAGAGCTGGAGAGGGACTTTATACACAGGCATGTGGTGACCGGACAAGGAGAAATGGCCTCAAACTGAGAGAGGGCAGGTTTAGATTGGATATTAGGAAGAAATTCTTGATTGTGAGGCCTTTTACCTCTCATGAACTTAGGTCCCTGCACTCTTATCTGGGAAGGAGGAAGGTGTATTAGAAGAAAATGCACCAGGATCAAGTGACTGGTATCAGATGAAAAAGCAGTAGTGGGCATTTTTGACCACTGGAATGGCTTACAGATGTTTAGGATAGGAATGTTATCATTTGAGCAGCAAGATAAAGACATCCTGGTATATTTGGTTATAACACTTAATGCTATACATGCAGATACCTTTTAGAGTAGACTAGATATACATATATGCATGTATGCAGTCTTAATATCAGGGATAAATTTGCGTAATTACAGTTCATAATTTGCCTTGTTGCAGCTATTTTTGAGAGTTAAATAATTGCCGATAGGAAAGTGTGGTAATTTATGGCAAGGGAAAACGCTCTTGCCTCATCTTCTGTGGAGGGTGGTGGATGTGATTCTGAAGCTGGTCCTGTTTGCTGCCTCTCTAAAATAGGCATTGCTGCTCTCTGTAGGCACATTTTGGGGACTGGAGAGATTCACAGCAATGTGGGCATTTTCTTTGTAAATGAAGGGATCACTGTGCAGAACATTTGTAAAATATTTAAATAAATGGTGGTTTGTAAGTGGGGATATTGTGGGTATGTTTTCCAAAATAAAGACATTCATTCACAAAGAAAATAACATGTTATAATAAATTTCCAGTTGCTAATATTCCAGAAAATGGATTGTTTTATTTTAAGTGATCTGGGTTGCCATAGTTAGGGAAGGCAGAAGCTTATCTAAGTGGTAAGCCTTTTTAAGGAACCATGTCTGTTTATTAACTTAATAATGTTCTGTAAATTGTTGGATTGAAATGTGGATATGGCCTTTGAGAAGATGGATGTCATGAGAAGAGCTGAGGGAGTTATAACTTCAAATATGTTCCTGTTTATGTGTTTAATGTATTATTAAATGTCGTTTGTTTAAGAAAGGAATTAATAATGGATCTGGTATAAACAAATATTGGTTTATATCACTTAGGCTCTATTTGATTTTTGTTTCATGACAGCAGTTCAGAGTTAAGATTCCATTATTTATTAGCTGGAAAGGAGGACGGGAAACACCACATACCATTTGTTTGGCTAGGAAATCCATGAAAGCTGAGAAAGTGATGAAACATTATGGATTTAAAATACTCACTGCAAGTATAGAAGTATGCTTCCAGGAAATGCTGCATGTTTTTCTATAGAAGAAATGTTTGGAAGATTTGACAAGACATCAGTCGTGTGGAGACTCCCTGAAAGCACCATGAATCTGGCATTATAGTGGATTAAAACTAACTTTAGGACAGCATTCTAATGCAGCTGGTATGGCATAGTTAGCCTGCAGAGACAGAGTACTAAGGATTTTCAGGAACTAATAATTGTAAACTTTAATAAACAGGATCTCAGCATTTTAAATTCTTCATTTAGGGCATGATTCAAAGCCTGACACAGACAGTGGAGACTGAGGATGTGCCTCAGTGTGTTCTTCCCAGTAGTAAAGCCTTTGCTGTAAGAGGTGCTTCCCCTTCCTCCCTGAGGAAGGAAGGACTTCTCCAACACCTTTACAGGAGGCTGGAAAAGCTCTTCTTCCTGCATTCCTCTGTAGTGGGAAATATCCGTGCAGAAAAACACTTTGCTATGTGTAAATACTCTGTCAAGTTCAATGGGATTCATTGTGTTCCTAAGTTCAAGCAAGCACTTAATATTTATTCAGCAGGCACAAAATTTGGGTAAGCAGAGTCAGTCTATCAAGTAAGACACTTGCTTTTTGTGTATTTAGGTGCCTTTTCCGTCATCCTAAAGGTACTAGAAATCTTTGTGTGCTCCGGTAATGACTGCTGAATTCTGACTAGTTAAGGGATTAATTTGGTGCAAATATTCCCCTATGTAGGTAATCTGGTTTTATTACTTTTAACACCAAAATCAGCATCATCTTTGAAGGAATAAATTGCAAAGCAAGGAGAAGTCTAGAAAGTAATTATTGCGGATATGGCAGTGAATTCTCTAGCCACCACTTCAGTGTGGGGGGTTTGGTTTTTTTTTTTTTTTTGTTATTTTTGGTTATGCTTTATAAAACATGTTTATAGACTATGTCAGCAATGTTCTTCCTCAGTTGCTGTTGCAAAGACTATTTTCGCAGTTTATCACAAAATGCCAGATTTGCTCAGCATGTAATTTAATCTTATGCTTGGAAGCATCCCCATTACTTGGTTATCATGAAATTATTCTTTAATAAAAATGTATGCTTTGTGATCTATATTTTATTAATTTGGCGAGTCAGTTTATCGATTGTTGCAGATGCCATGGATGTATAATTTGTCACAGTTATTGGTCGCCTGTCAGCAGTTCGTGGCACCACAGTGTTCTTGGCTCTCGGGGCACCTTAGAAATGAACCTTTCTTGATGTGCAGAAGAAAAGCTTTCTGCTGTAAATTAGCATCGAGGCTCGGGTCGGTATCGGGTTTGTCACATCACGGTGTGTGTTGTCCTGCATTAGGCAAACGCTGTGAACAAATTCACAGCGTGGCCTGTTCAGGCAGGAGCTTTGAGCAAACACAACTTGGTGATGTTAAATCCTGGCGATGAGGTCAGAAGGAGCAGAACATCAGAAATGGGAGGTGCAGGCTTTGTCCCTGTTTTAGTTTGCTCTAAATTTAGGAATTACCAGGGTCACTGGACTGGAAAAACAAATGCAAATTCTGGAGGTTTTTATCCTGTCTTCTACAGTTTTCTGCTGTAACATACAGCAGTCGTGAGTTTTGGTGATTGAGCAGTTTATTTTTGAGAAGGTTAATAAATATGAATTAAAAAAAAGACTGTGTATTCCTTGCATAGTTGTATATTAAAGTAAAGCATGTATATATATCCAAAACTGACTTAATAAGAAACTTTGCTTTGCTGACAACTTCCCAGCAGTGATAAAAAAGAACTTTGCTTGCTGGAACATCTGCTGGTTTTGTTTTTGGTGTTTTTAAAGGCTGGTTCTGCACCCTGGGAGCTCCTTCCAGTCCCACACGGGGCTTGTGTGTGGTGCTGTCAAATCCAGCGCTCAGCAGGCACCGCTCTGGGCTGGAGCGCACTTTTAGTGGTTTAAATCCCCTCATCTTTATGGATTCTTTAAAATATTACTCTCTGCTGCTTCATAGGGATGGGTCTTGGGTTAGGCAGGGGCATCCCTGCACATGGAGCAGGACGTGCTCCCTGGGGGGGACCCCCAGGCTTTTGGTCTGTGTGATTAATGTACATTATGGGGGAAGCTATATATATATAAAAAAATTTTAAAAAAATCGNCTTATTTTCATGTGTTTATTTCATTTTAATAATTATTTTCGCAGCGCACACACCCCCCCTTCCACCTCCTCCCCCAGTGCGGGCGCCGGCTGCGCCAGCGCGCAGCGCCCCGCGGTGGGGGCGGTGGTGTGGGGGGCGTGATGGGCAGGGATGGGAAGGGAGGGATGGGAGAGAAGGGATGGGATGGGAGGAAGGGATGGGAAGGGAGGGAAAACGAAGCGGGGGCCGCGTCCTGCCCTGGGGGGGCGGGGGATGCGGCTCTTTGTGGCGGGGG
>WBMV01000267.1:382112-463112 GCA_013396655.1 Campylorhamphus procurvoides | reverse complement strand
CGGGATGCGGGGGATGAGATGGGATGCGGGGGATGCGGAGGGATGAGATGAGATGCGGGAGATGCCCCCGCGCATCCCGGGTCCGCCGTGCTGTTTCCAGCGGGGATGGACTTGGAGTTGGCGCTGCGGGTGTGCCCGGTTGGAAATCGGAGGTTTGCGGTGTCCCCGGTTTGGAAATCGGTGTTTGCGCGTGTTGGATTGCGGAAAGTAAAAGGGAATCATCCAGCTGCGGAGCTGCCGTCAGATCCCTGCGGAAAACCCGGGATGCTTCCCACAAGTTATTTCGGTGGATTTGCTAAATATTAAGTGCCTGCTTCCCCCCCAGGGCTGGCTGGGAGGCGACGTGATGATGTGGTGTTATCAGGGCGTACTTTGTTTGGTTTGAGTTTAAAGCAACAAATGTGAATTTAAATGCTCTCCATTTTTGTCTTGCCTTGTAAATCTGTGTTGTGGTTCCGGGACAAATTTAGCTCTGTTATTTTGTTGCATATCTCCTCTCCTTTTCACGAGGTGTTTTACAATCAATTGTATTTATTATGTTTCTCCTGTATATTTAACATCACGTGGAAACCGCATCCACCTTTTTTAACTTCTGAGTTTCCCAGTGGTTTTCATAGCAAAAGTTGTTTCTGATGGAGATATGTTTTCAGACAGAGAAATCTGCTGACAGATTTGGAAACTTTTCTCCGTGGCATTTTCTCTGCGTAAGGCTGCAGTTGGGATTGGGTTCTGTGCTTTCTCTGCCATCTAGTAGTTATCTGGAAATTTAAACACGCTGTGAGCATCCCCAGCTGGAGACAGTACTGGGAATTGTACGACTTGAATGACTGTATCTGTGACATATATGAAAATTGGGGATTTTGGATATAAATAGCTCATTATGGCTGTTTAAAAATCAGTGCCTGAATGGTTCTTCTGAATAAAATTGCCACCGAGCTTTTAAGGTGCCTTATATAGGATTTGGGTTAAAATCAGTGGTTGTGTCAGTGAGTCAGGGTGATCTAAACCTGTGTTTGCTCAGGATGCTTTTAACCCCTTGCTGTGATTGCAGAGACACAAAGATGCAGAAAGGAGCCAGCTCTGTTGCTAGGCCTAAACGTTTAATTTTTTTGTTGCTAGCCTCAAGCCCTAAGAATTGATAAATGTTTTCCCCTGGAGTGATGGAAGAATTTCTGTCTGGCCCTACTAAACAGTAGCAGCTCCTGCATCTCTGAGGTGTGGGAAGCAGCTGGAGGAGCTGCTCTGCCACAGGGTGGTGTGTCCTCAGCCGTGGGTGCACCGGCATCCTGACCACTGAGAGGGGCTCTGGCAGCAGGATCCTTTCCCTGGAAAATAATGAGGAATAGAAACAGCACCTGTTGCACCAGCAGTGATTTGTTAGCTCCCAGGAAAAACTGTACCTGCAGTTCTGTGGTGATACGCCCAAATCACTTAGGTCATGTGAAATGATAGATACCTGGGGAGTTTAAATTGAATTTATCAGTGTGTTTTAATGAAATGATTGTGAATAATTGAGTATATGAGGAATTCAAATAGCTATCTGTAAAGTATTTTTTGTTATGAAATAACTGCTATTTATATAAGTGATCTGTACTTTTAAAATGAAGCCAGCTACAGTTGAGTCGCTGCTTTTTAGAAGTAGAAATACCCTTGCATGCATTTTATTGTGCTTTGATTTCATTACATAATGGCAGGCATGATTTTCATACGTTACATAAACTTCTTCAGAGCATCCTGAGAAAATAGACAAAACAAGGTCTGTGCCTGGCTGATACCTACTGAGAGTTCTGTAGCCCAGATAGCAAATTCTGGTTTCTAATGGTGTGTAAACAAACTGCAGCCAGGCTGGCAGGCGTTGCCTGCTTGTGGCGGTAACAGAAATATGAAAGATGACGTGAGTGCTGCAGAACTGAATTACCCTCCACGCCTCCTGCTTGTTTTCTCACCCAGGCAGGTGAGGGAGAGCAGCTGAAGGCTTTGCTTTCCCTTTGGCGCAGTGCTGGATTGTTCCTCTGGTACCACGTCCAGATCCTGTGACCCCACCACTGAGCTGAAATAAGCCTTGTTGTTTCTTAGTCTTGTGCTTAAATTAGGAAATGCTGCTAAGTGTAGGCTATTACCCAAAGGAAATGCATGCTATTAAAAAAATCTTTTCCAAATATAAATAGACAATAAACTCTTAGTAAATATTTTTCTAAATAATCAGACATTAAAGTCAGACTAGGAAAAGTAAAACTCAGGGGATTTTTTTGAGTTATATTTTTTCCTAGTTTTATGAGTTGGATAACAGTTATACTCCAGTATACACAAGACAATTCAGATGGATAAAATGAATTTGCTAAACAGATTACGGAAGGTTTGGTATCAGTAACATGCGTAAATCATACATTTATCAGAAAACAGTCTCTGAATTTCTTATTTTATCTACCTGTGTGTCTGAATTAAAGAATCAAAGTTTTAGCAGGTATTGTCTAGTTCTTTTATTGCTGGTTTTTGTTTGGTTTTATTCCTTTTACCGTGACCTTGTTGGATGGAGAGAGAATATTTCCTTAGTGAAGTGTGAGGGATTATTGAGTCTAGCCATGTGATTTATAGTAGCACTTTTCCCTGACAGCAGCAACATTTATTTCAAAAGTATCATTTTCATATTCAAACACACGCAGCGTTGGGTTGGAAAACTTCTAATGACAATTGCACGGCATGTTTGTTTTTAAATGGTTATGTAGAATGACAGCAGAAAAGTTAATCTGTAGTTTTTAAAGATCCGTGATTTTTATATTTGTTATTTAACAGAGCTGTAATGTTATCGCCAGTTGGGTATGAAGAGCAATGTGTAACATTTTCTGGTGGTGGAGTTGCTCTAAGTGGAGAAATAATTTAAGCGGTACAAGGATTTTTACAGCTCTCTTGTCACAATTAGCTGTGTTTATGAAATATGAATTTGCACAACATCTGCCTTTCGGGGCTGGCGTTCCCATCGGAGCCTGGTCGCTTCCCAAACCAGCAGTGTTGTGTCTGAAGCACCGTGGCAGGGCAGGATGGGCTTCACCCTGCAGCCATGGCAGTGGCACTTGGTATGTTTTGGTGAGAAACTTGTGCAGGAAATGCAGATGGTTTTAAGTCTAAAACCTTTTGGTTTCACTTCAGGCACAGCAAGGTCCCTCACCTGCATTTGGCTCATCATCCTGTTCTTGCTTCCCAAAATCTCTGCTCATCCCCTAAATTCCTGTGCTCCTGTGTAGGCAAAGAGGGTGGCATGTGTGACATGCTGGTGGGGTGGGGTTTAGGGTCTGGCACACATCATTACAACTGATTTTGGAGGGAAAAGCCCTCTCATTCCTGAAGCTGCAGGTGAGGACTTGGAATGAGTGAATGGGTGAATCCAGCTGGACCTTGCAGCATCAACTGGTTTGTCTCCTCAAAACTCCTCTCATGCCTCTCTGTGGTCACCCCTTTACCAGAGGGCTTATATGGTTACACCTAACAAATTTGTCACATGAAAAGACCCCTGTGTCTTTTGCTGTTTTAGTTTCCTGCAGCACATGGTGGAGGATTCCTCTTGCCCCTCCTGTCTAAACTCAGAGATGGTGATTCATGTCTAACTGCTAAAATTTTGGTAAGCATTGAAGGAGAGGTGAGTTCACAGGAGGAGAAAGCAGCCTCAGGGACACTGATGCTCCTCCTCTGTAAGGGCTGACTTTGGGGAGAGATTAGGGGGTGCTTTACAAAAGATGGAGTTTCCCATCATGGGCCAGCTTGGGGTACGAGTAGCTTTTCATACCAACGAAAAATGGGCACAGTGATGAAAGACAATGGAAAAGCATTAAAAACAATTGTGTGCAGCTTCTCCCGCTTTTCATACATTGCCTATCTTGAGTAGTAAAGGAGTAAACGTTCCAGATCTGGTGCTGTCCCTCAGGGCAGAGCCTGTGCAAGGGCAAGGTCTCGGCCTTACAGCTTAAAGTCTTCCAGTTTACCCTTAGGGGGTGATTCTCACCTTTGTCAAAGCTTAGAAAATTTCGTGTAATAAACCCAAGATAAATGAAGCTGTTTGGGTGGGTTTGTTTTCACATCAAGGATGGGCAACATTCGGTATATGGAAATTGATCTGAAACATCCACAGCGAGTGCTGCTGGCACAACATCCTGCAGATTTGGAGGCACAATATGAGGAAACGAGTACTCAAACTAGAGGTTGTACAACTTGGAAAGCCTGGCATGAGGGTTTGCCTGGGTGGTGGGGGCAATCTAAATGCTCACTGCTATTTTTGCCATCATGCAGGGCAAAATAATTGAGGTTCAATTATTCATCAAGCAGGCTGTGGTGTTGTGAAGACTAACAGCAGACTGTGCTCCGTCTTACCTTTACACCTGCATTTTATAAGATGGAGTAAAAATAGTACCAAGTGTTACATCTTGGTGGAACCATCCAGTAAAACCTCCTTGTTCTTGTACAGATATTTAGTCTAGCCTTCTGCTGCCACTGCCTGAGGCTTTGCTTCTGATTGTTCTCTTACTGATATTTGCAAATTATTACTGCAATCGCTAGGCCAGAGTGAAAAATTATTTGCAACAGGTAGTTGTTATAATGATCAATCATGTTATCTTAGAGCTGGTTTAGTCTGGTGTAGGAAAGAGTCCAAACTAGTTAATTATCTCTTCTTTCTTTGAGTTATCCTATAAAATGGGAATCATCATCATCATATAAGGTGCTGTAGGACTTACTAAATATTTCTGAAGCACTTAGGAATCACAGTTAAAAAAAATAATTGCCTAGTAAATTGTCTACTTAATAAAATGTAAAAATAAAAGATCTAGAATATATTATGCTTCCTAATAATTTAAATAGATGTATGTAGTTTATTTACCTGCTCAGTGAGAACTAACGACCACTGAAAGCAAATAGGTCTTTAGGAGAACTATATTGGCAAAATGAAATTATTTAAATCAGGGTTTCCAGTTCACTAGTTTAAATTACTTCTCCGTTTATGATTTAGCTCTGATTTAAATCATACTTTGTACTGTTAACATTCAAAATTTATCATCAACACTGAAGCTGTGAACACAAAAGACATTCTTGGCAAGACCTGCGGAATGCAATGTCAGTATATTTCTCTGGAATACTAAAAATTTAGAAAACAAACCCTTCTTCTCGGCACTTAACAACTTGATATACATCAGGGAAAAAATTGAAACAAGCTGCAAATGATTGTATTTTAGTCAACAGACTACTGTCTGGCGGTTCCAATGGCCTGGAAGGGCCAAGGGCTGAGTAGAGATACTGCTGGCACATGGCTGTGTGGTCCATGCTCTTTTTAGACTTAGAGGCATATTTATAAAGATTTTTTTTGAATAAATAATATCAATCTCTAAAATAAAAGGACTGATAATGTTTACTCTTGCTTTTGTTGATTAGGTGTGATATCAAGAAAGAAACTTCTTGTGCACTACCAGCAGAAACACTGCGGAGTGGAAAGGACTTCCTAGAGCTGTTTATTCCTTTATTGTTCTGCCGAGCAGTTAGAGAAACAGAATCTCTTCAGATTGTCTTTACACTTGACAGATTGACATTTGTTTTTCTCTCTTGTTTAAAAACCCCCAAACAACCGACGAGCTGAGATTTTCTGTAGTCAGGAAGGAAGTTTAGAACCAAAGTTTCCAGAATGTGTGACTCTTCCCCTTGTGTTGCCCCAGCTGGGAACACGCAGGGGGAGGTGTGGCCATCCCATGAAAGTTGTGTGTAGCCCTGCAAGCCATGCAAGGCTGTAAATCCTCCAACCAGCTCTGCCCCCCAGCAGTTCTGCAGGGACCCTGGTGCACCCTGGTGTGGTCCCAGGGATGGGCGACCCACAGGTGATGCCCAGGTGAACACACTGAGAACACCGTGCGCTTTCCTCTCCCACTTCATCTCTTCGGATGGTGAAAGGGGATGGATGTTTGCTCTCTTCACAGGACCTACATATCCTCAAGGATTTTCCAGAATTCAATGCCTGTGAAATGAGGAGCAGAGGAATGGCTCTGGGTAGGGACTTACGTGCCCTTCACTTACCTTTAGGAAATGCTGCAAAAGTGATTTGCACCCATTAAGAAATGGTAATTTCAGCTTTAAATAGCGGTGTTTTAAATTGTGATTTGCATTTGTATCTTTAAGGAGTAAATACCAGATTGCATAAGTAGTTTTGTACCTTCCTGTTTTCATTCTTACTCAGAGTATCTCGAAATAGAATAACCTCTGAGTCGTTAATGTGATGAACTGGTACCATGTTTTGAAAACCAAGATTAGTAATCATATTTTCTATCTTCTCAAAAAAAAATCCATTATTTTCTGAATTGTTCACAAATGTTGTTTGCCTCATTTTGTGTGTACCCACTTCAGTGACCAGAATGTCAATGGAGGCTTTGTTTAAATGTTTTATTTGGTTTTTTTGCCTCCACTCCCACCCACACATACACCTGTTCATCTAAGTCTTTTGGGCCAAATATCAGTTTATTTGGTTGGGCTATGGCTTTTTTTTCCCCCCTCCCCTATCATTCAGTTAACTACTTGTTGTCAGCAGTTCTGGCACATCCCCTGGTTTTCTGTAGGCTGCCTATGGAAAAAAGGCTTGTTTCCAATGGCAAAGAGTTAATCTGGCTCAGAGTTAGGTTAACTGTTGCAGTAGCTCATGATAAACATCTGTTGCAAGACTCCCAGATGAGAACATTTGCTTTCCAAACTATTTACTGCACATTTTGAACCGTGCACTTTACTTGTGCTTTTATTTTTTTTTTTTCCCTCTCCAATTACTAAATTCTTTTGAAAGGACATAAATCCATAGAGGCTGTCTCGGAGACCATGTTTATTTTATGATACAGGGAGGGAAGTGTGGTTATTGAGTTATTGTTCATGTGCTAGAGCCCCTGAATATTCCTGACTGGAGCACAGAGGCGTGTGCATTGCTTAATGAAAACCAACTGTGCAGTGGCTCCTGGGAGCTCTGCCTGTGGTGGAATCCTCTGGATGCAGCTCCTCTGGGGGTTTGCCTCTTCTTCCTCTCAATTTGGCAAGATAAAACTGGTGGGGACTGGAGTTTTATTTAGACATCAAACCCAAGGGTGAGTGAGTAAATGGTTGAAAGGGTTTGGCCTGTAGGACTTGGGACTTTGCCATTGAGGAAACCTTCTGCTATTTCTTTGAAACATCCCTTAATTTTTTAAAAAGAGTTTTTTGAATTCTAGATTTAATAGATCAAATAATGACAGCTTCTCCTGCAGTTGGCTTTTGAAGTTAGGTCTGCCAGCAGCTACTTCTTGCTGTAGCTGAGGATCCAAGAGTAATCAAGCAAAGCAAGCTTTGGTAGGTTTTCCCAAACAATCAAGAACCTTCTCCCCCACCCCACCCAAGCCACAAAACCAAACCATTGTTGGTGTCTCTGGGAAAATACAACTGGAAAACAAAATGGAATGCCTTAAAGGGTGCGTGTTTTCCGACAAATAGTTTTTCTTTCTTATGCTAATAACAAAGATGCTCTTAACAAAATCACATTTGCAGCATTTTCACCCATATTTCTCAGAAGGTGAAAAATATTTTGGGCTGAATTTCATATGCCTGATGCTTCCTACCACTATCAGAGAAAATATCTGTGTACTTTACACGTGTGTGGATCTTCACCAGATTTATCCCTCTTTGCTTAGCTGTTTAACAAACCCAGGCAAAGAATTGGGGGACTTGCACACAACAAAGCTACTTGTAGTAAAATACATGAGTCTGCAGTTTTATTTCTTGCCCATTTCCTTAGGTCTGGCAGAAACACTTGTTTTAGCAATAAATCTGTGAGAACAGCCGTTCTGATTCAGATCAAGCACATCTTACTCAATATCCTGTCTCTGATGGCGATCAGCAGCAGGTATCTAGGGAAGCATACAGCAGTGATAAAGTGTTAGAATCTGAGGTGAGATTTCTTAGTTTACCAGTTTTATGGTGGTATCAGGATGCTCAGAATCTCCTTTCTAATCATAATGCTGAAATGGTGGGTGTGCAATATTTTACAGCCTCCGCTTTCTCTTAAGGACTGTGGTAGTGATAGGAGGATAAAAAAAGGAAAAAAACCCTGAAAAGTAACGGATAGTACATAAAATAAAGAGAAAGAATGGGAAAGACTGGGAAAAAAGGAGAAGAGGGACTATAATTACTGCCTAGTATTAAGAAATGGCAGGAAAGGGTTGGCTTATAACCTGAGAGGTGATACCCTCCTGCACCAGAGCTCACTGAGACCTTGCTCTGGCAGATTTTTATCCATCACTTGGGGACACCATTTTGGGGACAGGGAGGAGTAGGGCCTAACTAGGACATGGAGAAAGAGTTGGCCTGAGCCTGGTTCAAGGCAAGATGGTAGAGGGCAGACAAATGAAGTGTGGGAGAAGAAACACGTGGGAAAAGAGAACGTGAGTGAAGGGAGTGTCAAAGCAACCCTTAGAAACTGGGGATTATTCTTTGTCTGTAAATATCTGTCCATTCAAATGAGTGAGTAAGAAGTGTTGTCTGTGTAGGAAGGATGTTCTGCAGGTTTGCACCGACTCCCTTGTAGCATTGCCGTATTTTTCCCAGGCTTCAAGACACCCAGGCTTTATTTTTAGTGCTACCCTGGGTTCTGTTTTATTGACGAACCTGTTCCAGCTTGCTGCAGTCATTACTACTAAGACCATCTGAACAGCAACCCAAAAATACTTGGAGCCATGTAAATAGTAATAAACTACTTGGTCTTAGTGTGGATTAAAAGGTACACTTGGGATGGACTTGGTTTCGGGTCAGGTTTTTTAATGCTGTAGAGCAGAAGCATGATGAGCCTTCCATAGGTGGCAAGCAGAGGCAATGGGGCTGTACTTTAAATAGCAGACACAAAGGCGGCGTGACTGGGACATTGTCGCTTCAGCGTTCCCTTTGTAAAAGTAGATTTTCCCTGAGCTTTTACAAAGGTGTGTAAAAGGAAAACTGTTATTGAGTGTCTAAAGTGAATTGAGGAAAATACCGATGAGGAGGTGCTGCAGTGGATGAGGAGGTGTGACAGTGAACTGCTCACCAAAATAAGCCATACTGCAGGCTGATATCAAACCTGACAAATTCAGGGCTTGTTGTGTGAGTCAGGATGAAGAGAAGAGGTTGCATTTGAGCACAAAAGGGCAAAAGCCATCTTGAATTTTAGCACAGTGCATGTGTGCCAGGGGGTTTGGCACAACCAGAAGTGGGTGCTTTTTGGGACCTTATAGAAAGGACATCTTCATCCGTGGGTAGAGTCCAGGCACAGGTTTATCAGCTCATAGACAAGTATGAAAAGAGTACAAGATGAAAAAAAATACAGACCGGTCTTCAATAAGTTGCTATTTTCATATAGATGTGTATAAATAAATGCAAGTTGACATTGGTGGTATTGTGTGCATATGGTATTAGAAAACATTTCCCTGTAATTCAAGGGGGCATTGCAGGAGCAGCGTCACAACATGGGAACGGGAGGGACTGAAACACTGTGGGTTTCAGGATTGAGCTTCACTTACCTTTTTAAGAGGATTATAGGAAATTGATCCTTTCTCAGTTCCCCAGAAGGCTTTTCCCAGCCTGGCATTCTCAAATCCAAGGAGCCTGGAGTCTGGGGCTGGTTTTCTCCACTGTGTGTGTGGAAAGTGCTTTGATTTATACCCTGTTGTTCCAGTGTCAGCTGTGGACAGGAGGAGTACAGGAGTGAATGGTGCTCTCTCTTTCTGTCAAAGAATTTCACCGTTTGCACTGGTTATGTGCTTCTGAAGAAGCTTTGCATGCTTCCTGTTAGTAAATAAAATTAAATGCAGCTTCCATAGTTACTGCTGTCAGTAGGAAAATAGGATTTCTAACAAGGTGTATATAAAACAAAATTTTCCAAAATCTGATAATCTGGGTTATGCTGTTGCCTTTACTATGCAACTTTTTAATAAAAGGTTTATAAATGTAACACATCAACATTTTGTCTCTTTCCCCTCCCGTTGCAGCAATGTTTCTTTTGCATTTTAGATGCCCTACAACCACCTTAGAATAAACATTCTCCAGCTTCAGCCTGGATACATTTTTACGGCACACACAGGACGTTTTTAGGGATGGCGTTGTATTTTCTCTTCTGTTACACATCTCCACATTTGCCTAACAGCTTTCCAAAATCCATTCTAAACATCCCAATGATTTCATTGGCACGCACACATAAGGAACGTGCCCCTTTTATATATTTAACATAAAAGAAAATTTACTCTTGAATTTCAGCCATCACTTAAAAATTTTTGTTTTCCCAATATTCTTATAAATTGACTCGACGTTCAAGAAAGAGGTTCTTCAGAATCAAAGAGGAATTTGATGGCACATTTGCCCATCAGTTTACAGTAACTTTTTACGCTCAGGCTTTATTTAACTTCTGTAATTTTGTTGTGGTTTCTTTAGTAAACAGAAATAGCCCTACACTTCTGTTTCTCAAACACCTCATACTTGTGCTGAGCTGTTAATAGGTCTGTTAGTATTGTTAAAATATTAACAGAAGAATAATAATTGCTGTGCTGTAATTGTACTGAGGCTAAAAAAGCATTCTCATAGAATATTAATTAGAGCCTTTTTCGAGGTACGAATTACTGTTCTTAGGATGGAAAATTAAACAACAAAAAGTACCATTCTGGAGGAACATCATCATAAAAATCAATCAGGGTTCGATTTTAGCCCTTAACTCCCGTGCTCCTCCTCTCCTAAGCCCATTTGTGCTTCCTGAAGGTATCCCAGGGATCTGCTCCACACCATATGTGCTCCGGTGCCTCGGCGCCGCGGGGGGCTGGGAGCCGGGTGGCACTTTTAACAATGGATTTGCCGTTTCTGTTTATCTCAGCCTTAAATTACTTTAACCTTATTTAGTCTTAAAAAACTGTGACTACAGAGCTAATATTTTATGCAGCATCGAGAGGAACTGGAAGTGCTTTTCATTGCTATGCAAAATGCAGCGGGGAATGGTGCAGAATTAACGACACGGAGCTGTGCTCAGGAGAGTGTGAGCAGTAGTTTATTTTCATTTCTGTCATTAAATATCTTACTACCATCTATTTGTTTTTTCTCTGTACTCCCCTGCCGTGCAAAAAAAGGTGATTACTAGAAGGTAGGAATTGTACAACTGCTGGAAAGTACCTTAAATCAGTGACCTTCGGCTGACCTCCGCAACTGCTGCTGTGAGCTCTGATGCTTTTTTTTTTCAGAGCTAAGTTAGTACCTCTGCCATACTTTTTCTTTCATCAAATCTTATTCAACTTTTATAACGAGTTGCTGATTTGCAAGCAAAATCCAAATATAGGAATAACTGAAAAAAAAAAGGATCTCTTGTAAATCTGAAGAGAGTGCAGCAGGGACATAATGGAGCTACAGAAGTGTTTCCTGGGACTTGCTTGACCATTAAAATCTGCAATTTATGTTGCATGATATAATTTTCTGAACGTTTTTGGTAGCAGTTATTTCTAAATAGGCGAATGAGCTGCTGTTGCAACACTTGGCTTTTTCCAGACCCGTTGATCTGAATGGAAAACACAGTGCAAACTTGGGTTTCTCGTTTGATTTCCAAGCTTTCAAAGGGGCTTCGATTTATATTTGAAAACATGCAATTTCTTTTTCCAGTCTCATGTACCAGCTCCTTGTCATCCTTCATTCTCCCTTGTCTGACATCAGTTTCTCTCTTGTCCATTTAAAACTGAAACTTGAAAAACTGCAGTTTTATACTTTATATTATTCTTCTACCCCGGAGCTGTTTTTAGTGTCTTTATTGCAAGTAGACAGATGGTGATATTTGGTTTCCTGTCAGTTTTAATGAATATAGATAGGAGTGATAAGAACATTTGCTTCGTTTAGCAAACTTCCTTTTCTGGCTTTTAATTAATGAAGTGCTCACTGGTGTGCCGCTGCTTTTGTATGTGCTACACTTAAATCTTTTATACGACTCGACTCGTAGTGTCGGATAATGAAAAAGAGGATGAAAATAACTTCTGTCAAGATCCTTTAAAGTTTACTTACACAGACACTGAATGCTGCAGACATCAGAAATGTGACGTGCTTGAAGCAGGACCCTTTGTTTCTGTGTATTCTGGTAATATTTTGTTTTTATACAAAGAGCCCAAAGGAAGTGTGGCCTGTGTTTGGTGTTCATTTAACCTTGGGTGAGGCTCAGTTCAGCTGTGGAGCAACTTGCTTCTCACGCAACTTCTGAAATAGAAAAAGGTCCACAGCAAAAAATTTGGTAAAACAGAAAAGAAAACCCTTGGCTTTTCAAGCTTCCCCCCCCTCCCCCGGCATTTTGCCCTGCTTTGGAGAGCACTGAAACATTAATCCTGACATTAATTTTCTTTTCAAATAGTTTGATTTCAGTGTCTCTTAGCACACACGTTATTTTAGATTCTTCTAAACTATTTCAGAGCCCATTGTTCTTAAGATCTTTCTCCAATGTTTAACACTCAGGGGTTTTCCCTTCTCTTTGTGTATATTGGGGTTTTATATAGATTCGGGATTGGTGCTTGGAGCCAAAGTTGTTTAAATAATTTCTGCCTCGCCGTAACAGCTTGAATTCTTTAATGGTAAAATAACCATGTCTCTGTGTGTGTAAAATATTTCAGTGGGGAAAGCCTGAATAGTGCCAGTAGATAGACAATCCCTGTTTTAGCTTTGTATCTCTGATAGGTTAAGAGCTCACTAGATGGAGAGGAATGATTTGGGGTGAAAGACTAGAGGGGAAGATTAGTTTGTTAAGCATCTGAGTATTGCTAATTCTGAAGAAACTGATTTTAAACTTTGTTTTATCTTAGTCTTCCTGTTTCCTGAGTTAAAAAATAAACTAGATTTTGTACTTTTTTCAGGACTTTTGTTTTGTTGTACCCTTATAAGGATAGGATTTGGTTCCCTGGTGGCAAATCTGTTCGGGGAAAAAAAAGTTGGTCTATTTTGGAAAGCTGTTTTTAAATACTCTACCAAGCCTGCAGGAGGTAGAAATAGTTGTTATTTTATATTATTTCTTACGTCTTTCTGAAAACGTCACAAAGTGCAAACCTTGCTCTTCTGGAAAACTTTTATCTCTGTGACAGATACCTCCATTTTAAATGAGCTAAAAACAAACAGAAAATGTTTTCACTGATGCATTTGGTTGGTGAAGGCAAATAATCAGGTGCCTGTACTTGGCTCATAGCATGGGTGGTACCACCCCTGCAGACAAACAGTGACTGAGGTTTTTAAAGCATCCTCCCTTCCCAAAGGTCATGGGTAAGGAAACACAATCACAAAAGGATGCCCCCAAAATAGTTTTTGTTTAAATAAATACTCACTTTCTGGACTTGTGTTCAGTGTTGGTGAGTTTGCAGTTCTCATTCCCAGAGTGAGGAAGGCCATGCAAGCCATTTTATAGGGAAATAAATGCTGTTGGCAGCTCTAGCACGGTGCCTTCTGCTTGGGTACCTGGAAAAAGGTCATATTATCTGGGAACAAACCCTGTGGTTCAGATCCCAGGCACATTCACGTACTCTGTTTTTGTTACGAGGTTCCTTTCTTCTGAGCCAGAAATTCACCTTGCTCCAGACAGCAGTGCACAATACCGGGGTCAGTTTTAATCTGTGCTATTTTCCTTGTAAACAGAAAGTGCATGGTGGTGCCTCTGAGTGTGTAGACAAAAACACTTTAACAGTGTTAGTTACAATATTTAAGTTGTGCTTTTATTTTGATCTCTAGTTCCTTGTCATCCTTCAGGAAACAAAACTGCATGTCTTCTCTCTTATAACAGAAGAATGTTTTCTGATCTATCTAAGCTGGTGTGCACTTCTGTATTTGACACAGGTATTTGTGAATTTTATGTGAAATCCATGCTGGAATTAATGTGAAAAATAAACACATTTGATTCAGACTGCATAAAGCCTTTTCCCTCTGCAAGGAGACCATACTCTGTATTTGTGGGGTCTATTTCTCTTTAGCATTTGCTTCTTATTCTCCAAATAATTTTAGTCGCATGGTCTCCCTTTTCAATATTTGCCAAAATCTCCAGCAGTTTGTATTCTCTCATATCTCCCTCAGTCATGAGCCAGAAGGAAAAAGAAAGTCATCTGGAAAAGAAAACCCACAGGGCTTCATTCCCTTCCCATGCCCCATCACTTTCTCTCCACATTTTGAAGATGTGAAGCAGTTTAGATCAGCGTTCTCCATCGTTCCTTTTTCCTAACCCGATTCCTCTTCTTGCAGAGAGAAACAAAAGGAAGATACAGAAGAGAAGTTGAAGAAGAAAGGAAAGAAAGAGGAAAAAATAGTGGAGAAAATCAGAACAGAGTTGGCTTTTCTAAAAGGAGTTGTCCGGGAAGCAAAATGAGCAGCTTCCCTCCTCTTTTTTCCCCTGTTTTTAGCCCATCCCAGATACTGCTATTCCAAGACAAGTGGGTCAGGAAAATGGGAAAGTAATTAACGGTGATTCCACAGTTGCTGTGGGTATGAGAGAGCATCGTGGGAAGGGTGGATTCAAGGCAATGCTGGCAGGCTCTCAATGGAAAGCTCCCAGCTGAGCCCCAGGTTGCCATACCCATCTTCTGCCATAAGACTTTGGGCCATGCCAGCCAGGTGGGAGCTGGATCAAAGTGGGAATTGAGCAGATGGATGCTCCCCTGGATGCTCTAGGAGATGAAGTGCAGCACATCTTATGTACACTGAATTTGGTATGGGACAGGATGTATCAGTGAGAGCATTTGGGGAAAGGATGGATCAGCCCTCTGAGCAGCATTGTGAGGAAACAAACAGCAAAGTACCCTGACAGGGGGCTTAATGGGACATCATTTTTCTCTGCCAAATATTCTGGGTTTATTAGTAAGGAGTATTTCCTGTGGCCCACATGCACCTCCAGTTTTTCTATTACCCTGCAGTGCTTTGTTTCCTGTGGTTGGTGATCATGTAGGATCGGTGAGGCATCTATGGGATATGGTGCACATGGTACAAGGACAGCAATCTGTGCATTTCTGCTGAGAGATTGACTTGAATTTAACATCTGCAGATAAGGATAAGGAGATGCAGATAGCACAAACAGCTAGTTATGGCTTGAAGATGTCGCCGCAGAGGAACTTCTTCAAAAAAAGTGAGCCAGCAACCATGTAGTGACATTGCTGTTGTGGAAGATGGAAGGACACACCACTTGTCTTGCTTAAATCTGCTTTTACAAAGTTTAAATTTTATTTGTTTTTACTCTTCTTTCCTGACAGCAGTGCCAGGCTACTGTGAAACAGCTGGTCAGGGGATAGTGCCATGTTTTTGGTGCTCCTAAAGCCCTGGTCCACCCTCTTCTCTTGAGCGGGTGGACCCTATTGGATTAATATTCCCAGCAGCCTCTGTGCTTGGATTATTCACCCCCACCGTCACCTGCTTGTGTTGCCCCCAGGGCCTGCAAGAAAAGCTTTTATCTTGTTGAAAAGGAAACGCCTGAACAGGAGCTTTTTGCATCCCTGTGACACATTCAACTCGGCCACTGTGGAGATTGGGTCAGTGGGAGCAGTGTGCCCTGGTTGCTGTGGCAGAGGCTCATAAAGATTGACTTCATCCAGCTGGGGCCTTTCAGGGCTGGCTGTTTGGAGACCACGAGTCTAACTATTTATTGTATTGAACCTTTGTCCTTTTCATGGAAAATAAAAAGACAATTCTCTCTGTTGCTATGCCTGTGTTCTGATACATTATGGTTAAATAACTTGAGATCTTTCTTCACATGATTTGAAACATTTTGAGATTATTGGTAAAATCCCAACCCAACTTTCTGAATGATTTTAAAAGAAGAAATTAATTTCTTTGAAAGCAGTACCTCAGTCATCAGCAGGTCTGTTCTGAGAACAAGAATGTACAGCCCACACAGGGGCATGCTTGATTGTGTGACAGTCATCAGTAGCTGGTATTTTTCCTCACAAAAGACATTTTTGCTTACTACTGAAGACCTATATTGTCCCTTCTTTCCAAAACAGCGTCTGAAAAAGTGCTTCATGAATGTTAGTTATTATCAAAGACAAACTTTGGAACGTTTTAATTTTTCTAAATTACGGTATCAGTACAAAGACAATAAATTGGAACCGAAGATTGCGTTGCAATTTCTCTGTGCTTTAGACAAAACATTTGTGCATCTGTATCTTTTTCCCTTATGTTGAAAGTGCCATATGGAGAGGGGTCAGTTCGTGTTTCAACTTGCAGATGAAATAGGCTAGAAGTAGGAAACCACTCCAAACCAAAGGGTTTTTCAGCAAAGGAAACGCCCCAGAATTGCATTTGTCACCTGGTGGGCATTTATACTGTTAACTAATAGTTATGGTTTATGGTTTTATAACAAAGAGGCATTGGTGGGGGATTTTTTGTCAAGGGGGAAAAGGTTCTGTACTTAGGAATAATGCTGTCTGTAAAAGCCAAAAAGATTGAAGATGAACACAGTGAGCTGGGAAATGGTGGTGTGTATCCTCAGCAGACAGAAGATGGAGGTGAGCAACTGTAGTGACTTTTATACAAAAATGGGGAAAAAGATCTTGACTTGTGCCTGAGTCACGAAACCCAGTTAAATGCAGGGGCTTAAAGAGAGAGATGATGACAAGAATAATGGAAAAAAAGAACCAAGTATCAATATTTGGCAAATCATGGTGGGGGAACGGGGTCATCATAAAGGCCATAGGGAAAAATAGATGACTTCAAGGTCATGAAAAGATGGTGTTCCTCATCAGCTTTTTAACTTGCAGAGTAGAAATAGCACAGCTTAGACCTGTCCAAAAAGGCCCAGGAAGAGCGGGGACAAATTCCTGATGATGCTGTGCTGCAAAGCAGCACCCTGATGGCATTGTCTACTGAGAGGGAAAATTGGAGGCTGCTGAGGGCTCAGGGGAGGATGGAGAGAGAAGTGGTGGTTCTGCTTTGGTCCTACTGAATGCATGTTCTGTATCTCTGCAAAATTTAATATATAATTTCATCTTGGACAAATGCAGAGTAAGAGCTGTCAGCATAAAAGTGATAGAGTTTGCTCAGATCAAGGAGCAGGATGGGCAGAGGAAAAAGCAGGACCTGGAAGCATCTGAACCTGGGTGGATGTTGGAGTAGGAGGATGCATTTCTGGGAGGGGGGGATGTCAGAAAAGAGGGATAGGAAGGGGTAGCCTTGGGAAGGTCAAAGCTGAAAAAACCAGTAGTGGTTAATAGTGTGGAGACTGTGAAGGACACGAGGAGTTTGGATGAGGAGGAGTTTAGCACTGACTGCAGATTTCAAAGCAAAGGTGGTGGGAACTGGAATACAGGGCTGGAAATTGAAGTGTGTTCTTCCTTAAAAAGGATTTCTCCTTCATGTTTTTAGACATCTAATGGATTTCTTGGTTTGAGAGTAATTGTGGTTATTTTCTTGTTCTTTTTCTCTCTCTTGTTCAGGCTGAAAATAGAACTTTATGTAACAATAAAAGAGATGAAGTTTATTTCTTAAAGGAGATGTTTAATGGTAACACATCAGGACAGTGTTTTGGTTTTGTTTCTGTTCTCCTCCTCCAACCAAGAAAAGTCACATGAAATTTATCGTTAAATCAGAGGCACAAAAGGTTTTCTCAGCAGAAAGAGGTGTCAGTACTTGGACTTATAAAGGAATTGTGCAATTCCATGCTCTATTTTTCCTCTTGCAATCCACTTGTCACAGTATGTTGTTCCAATTATGAGCCCATGCTTCAGAAAATTGTGTAATTTTTTTTTTATTTTAATTTTTTTTTTCTTTTTATCACAGGATTTTCAAATCGACTATATCTGCTCCCTATAATTTCAAAGCAGAGAAAGGGACTTCCTAGGGCATGTTCTAGCCTTTCTATTTCGGTAACAAAGATCTGCAGCTTGGTGGTAGAAGACAAATGATTCATTTTGTCAGGAAAATGCCACTTTTCTAAGTGGTTGTCAGGACGTGTCTTAGGCAAATACAGCAAGATTAAAAGCAATCGTCTTATGTAAACGTTCAGCAGGAATACGGGAAGCAGGTACAGAATCAACAGGCAAGAAACTTTGGATGGGTTGCAATAAATGTCTTGTTCTATACATTTGCATAGTGGTGTGGGCTTGTAAATTGTGGGGCCAGTTATTACAAGGAAGTACCTTAACGCTGTTGTTTCATGGGGGGATTTAGATACCAATAAAGAGATTCTTGTCTGGGTTTCATGGCTTAAAGTAGAGTTGCATAACTGTAAAGTAAATTTTTTAAGCAAATCAGGTTGCAGGCAGAGGAAATATTAGTTAAAACTCCTGGTGATTTGAGGAGTTGTGGAATTGCCTTGGAAAGTCACTGCAGATTTACTGGCAATGTATTCTGGTGAATTATTTGGTGGGTTGCTTTATAGTTTTATCACAAATCAGGGAAACCCCTACAAGAGGCAGAGGAAGAGCAACTGTGCTCTATATCTTATCCATTGTTCCCTTTTAATTTGGCTCTATGCCCTTCTAATAAAAATTGGGGTTTCTATAAATTCACATTATACACATTTGCATTGCATTTATATGTTTTATATATATGTAAATTATATCAAGATAACAAATGTTCTTGGAATCCTACATTCTTCATGCCAAGATGTGTTCATTGATAAGCTGTAGACAATTTTTCAGAGATCCATGAGCCTTTTCCCCTCAATTTTGGTGCTTTTCCAGAAAGAAGTCATTGTCTCTTTTATTCATAATTTAGTGTGATTATCTGTCATTGTCCCAAAAGGATTCTGACAGAAGGTTGTCCTAATATGAAAGGCTTTTTAGTTGGTGGTGGTTGGAAGCTCCTGCTGCTGGTCCATGAGGCTGCAGGAGGGGACTGAGGCACCAAATTCTCCTCCCCTTGCAGTGGAAACAATCTGGTGGGAGCCTTTGAACCAGGGTTGTCGAGCACTTTCCTGGATGGAGATCCACTCTTCAGAAATTACAGTTTAAATTTGGGAACTCCAGTCCACTGCCTGCCCACCTGGCCCAGGGCTGACCCTTCCACTCATCCAGCAGCTTCAGCACTGCTGGTCCCCTGGTCCCTTAGGGAACATGATTTTTGGTTTTCTTTTTAACTCATGTAGATCTTGTAAGAGAAAACAGAAGCGGATACAGGCTCTTCTTGGTATAATCCTACCTTTTTTAACACCAGAAATCCACAGCTCAAGACAAGTACTGTTAAGTCAATGCACCTTTTCTTTGGTTAGCTTTTTCACAGCACTGGTTTATTTTTGGGGGTGAGGATATCAAGCCCTTTAGAGGAATCCGGCATTTTTTTCCCAGCTCCTCATTTAATTTATTAGTTCTTTTTGCAGGTCTGGTTTTGCCTTGGTTCTACTCAATGGTCTATCAGCAATTTGGCATCTTCCTCATCCTGTCTAAGCCTGCACTCACTCCTGAGTGCCTCAAGAAAGTTTCATCCCATTGATAAAACCCACTGTACTAACGAGGCACTAACCCACACTGATGTATGTAATCATTGTAAGTGGCTTCACATCTCATGACTGTTCTGCTCACTCACTGTTAATAAACCTTGACCTCAGCTTGGATTTGGTCTGCCTGTTACGTGTGTTGCAGCATCATTCCATCACTGCTGGTACTGCACCTTCATGGCCTTCCCTGGACGTCTTGACCACCATATACATTTCCCAAATCATTAGAAAGGAGAAGTGTACAAATTGCATTTTGGAGCCCTGTTTTGAGAAGGAGGTAGGGTTGGACCAGGTGATCTTGTGCTCCTTTCCTACCAAAGTTCTTGTAAGGCCTTACGCTGAGGTTTTCTCTGAATCCTTTGTTGGGTCTTTCTTCTTTTCCAGGTTATTGCTGTTCCACTGTTGTCACTGGTGGTGTGTGGATCCAAAGCCAGCCCTGGGGGGTCAGCATTGACCATTAGTTTAGTAGCCTGCCATTTATATTTTAAGCACTGTTAATATTTACTTTGCCCTGTTATCAACACAACCAGAGATCTTCTCTGGCTCATTTATCTTAGACTTGACTGCAGACGAGGTTCACCACTGAGGTTCCTCTACCCACTTTCCCAGCCCTGGTAATTGTGTTTCCTTAGCTCTGTGCCCTCATTGTACAAGATCCTTATGGGATCTACATCACAGGCTGAAGGTGCTTTCTTGGAGGTTTACAGGTTTCCTCCTTGTCAGGTTTCCTTCTCCCTGGTTCTGTCAGTCCCTCTCCCCTTCACCTCCACAACTCTTAGCGGTCTGAGTCGCTGTTTTTCATGTGTTGCAGCAAACCAGCCCCTTTGATTTCTTTGATCTGGCTTCAGCATTTTATCAGAGAGATGGGATTTGAAATTTAAATTTACGCTTGTTTAGAATTTGTCTTGATAAACGTGCTTTTAGTCAGGTGAATCACTCTTCCACTGGAGGCTGCAATGCAGGCAATCTGTGAGCCATAACTAACAGCAGGCAGGTTTGTGCAAGGATGGTGATGAGCACTATGCAACACAGTGAAAATGTGGTTTTTAATAACAGTGGAGGTCCCTGGAGTGATGGGGAAGCACTGCCTAGGGATGGAGGAAGGAGAGGCTGCTGAGGGTTTGTTGGAAACTGAGCTGGCTGGTTCCTTGATTTTGCTGGCAGAAGGTGCATCCCTATCCCATCATCTCTGCAGCACTGGGGGCTCTCACGTGGGGAGAGGGGTGGGGTCATGCACATCAGCTGAGCAGAAGGTAATGCCTCCTACCCTTAATTTTCTAAGTCTGTTTTACTCATAAGGAAATAATAAAAGTTGTCTTTGGCATCTGTTAGAATTTAGAAAGTGGCAAATGCAAATGAAGAGGCCTCTGCTGACAGTGTCAGGTTGCTGTGTATGTCCCTTTTAGTCATATGTTTAGGAAACCAGTCATGTATTTTTATACACATTTATTCCTAAAAACTGGATATTTGGTTGCTTTTAATTTTTCAGACACTCTGTGTTTTGCTCAGTGAGTTACTCTCTATAGAGTACATAACGTTTGAGTGACTTGATAGCAGATGTAATTTCAGAGCAGGAAGGAGCTGTGTTGCAGTAGTTACCTTTCTTTTGTGGATGCTTGTTTCAGGCTTGTTGTAGAGAAATCTGTATTTGTCCTTTTCATGAAGGAAATGGAAAATCTTTTTTTATAGTAAATTTTAGAGAAAGATACTTTAAAAAAAATTAATCCAAGAAATTGCAGATCCTTTTACTTTTGTTGGGTGTTGTAAGCTTGACCTAGTTTTGAATATCATTGCGGCTTGAAGTAAAAAAAAAGAAAAATTAGGAAAAGAAAAAGGAGAAAACCTCCTATCAAAGATTTAATTTTGAAGACATTCCCGCATGGGCTACTATTTCACATACATATTTAATATTCTTAATTCATATTGAGGGCAAAAAGAGCATTGTTTTAATGGTACATATGACTTAGATTAAATATGTATTTAAATGGAGCACTCTAAAGGGTATGAAAGTGTTTATAAGTTTATTTTTATGCTCAGTGGTTACTAAAGCTGGTTAAGGGGATTGAAAAATGTCTCATTTACAACTGTTTTTCTTGCTATTGCCAAATATTGTCATTCCCCCTTTTTTTCCCCTTGCCTGCAGGTTTTGAAAGGAACCAAAATTAACATGCCTGTCCTTATTAATTATATTCTCTATTTACACAGCACGTTATAATGACAAAATGAGTTTCCTAATGTACCAATATCTTTATGTCACCAGTGTACTGGAATATTACTGTTTCTTTCTCTTCCTCCACCAAGTCAAACCCATTTTTTTTTAGTGTTTAATTAACAAGGTGGAGTTTGAGGAATGAAGAGGCCAAAATGTATTTTTTGAAGATGAGGAATCTTCCCCCATATTTGGAATGGCAAGAATGTGAATGGTGCATCAGGGGCCTTACTTGGTGAGGTAGATGTTCTTAAAATGATTTTACAGCTGCAGCTCAGACACCTGGTTTCAGTGGTGCTCAGTTAAAGCTCAGATTTAGCTTCAAAAGCTTCTGAGTCATTTTTTTTGGTGTGGTGTAAATGACTTTCTGCTGATTGCAACTTGTTTTGCCTCTACTAATAGTTCGCCATGTGTTAAAAAATCATGGTGTAGGTTGGAACTGTATGAAACTAACAGTCATCTGCACAGATTTCTAGTATATAAATTATCAAACTGCAGGGTCTTTTTATGGGATTATTTTTGATGAGGATAATAGTGTTGATTTAAAAATCCAGGTTTCTCTATGACATTTGACTGGAGACCATACAACATTTTAATTAGAAAGCCAGAATGGTGCAAAATGAACGCTGTAAAGATTAAGTGGATTAAAAATGGGCAGTTTGTACCAGAGTCCTGTCGAGAATAATTTCTTGTCTTAATCCTTGCTGACATTTTTATCCATGACATGGAAAGAAATTGTAAAGACAGCACTGATGATGTTTGTAGTTGAGACAAGATGCAAATCACTGAAGAGAGGAGGTTGTAGGCACAGATGGCTCTGGATCACCTGGTTTAACGGGGTTAGTTTAATACGTGATTTAATAAACTGGAGGGTGAAGTCTGATGCACAGAGGCAAAAGCTGCATGTCATGCTTGCAGTGGTGGGTCCATTTGATAAGCAGCAGCTCTGAATTAGGATGGGGTGGTAGGTGAGTGTGACCTTCAGAGCTTTGGCCAAAATGAGATACTGCTCCTGTTTCAGGCACAGGAAATTGCTTCTCCAGTGGGTTTTCCCACCTCCATCAGGTGGGAGAAGCTTTGGAGTAGATGCATAAGAATGATTTAAAAGCCTGGGAAACATGTCATATGAGACAGTGATAAAAAAGAGAGAAGAAAAATCACCCAAGATTTCATAAGTTAGATAAGTTCAAGATAGATACAAGGTGATGATTTTTAATCCCAAGAGTAACTGTTCAGCTCATCAGTGCTGAGGGGTGAGCAGAGGATGACCAGCACATCCCAGAGAGCAGCTGGATGAGGGTGCAGGACTGGAGGATGGAAGCAGGAGTTTCTGAGCAGCAGAAAGCAAAGGTCCCGTCACCTGCAGCTCCTGAGGAGCTCTCAGTGACAGGATCGTCATCCAGTGGGTTCTGCATGGAACGGAGTGGGAATGCTGTGAGCTGCAGTGTGTGTTGTAAAACAGGGAAGGTGAGGGAGGGTAAGCTGTGCAGTGGCAAGTGGGAGGGGAGGGCTGCAGGGAGATTTTCTGCCATTTTCTGACTTCTTTTGAAGGAGAACCTCGAACCTTTATCCTCCTTTGAAACTCCTGTTTTTGAAGGAGAACTTCTTGCTTCCTGAGAAAAAAGAAGCAAGCAAAACCCAACAAAAATCACATACATTTTAAATAGTGCCACTTCCTAGGTGTGAGAAGGAGAAGCCACTGAGTTTCAGAATTTAACAACTAAAAGAGTGATCTGCCAAATGGTTTATGTTGTTTCTGCTGCCTGCTGTACCTAACTTTGGGAGGATTTGTGACCATTCCCCCAAATCCTTTAATATTCAGAAATCATGCATACTTTGGCTGGTCTTACCCTGAATTGTAGCAGCTGCTCACAACCTTCTCTGCTGGTGCTGGGACTGTGGAATGGTTGGAAGTGACTGAATTCAGCTGCCCAGGGGTTGGGGCAAGGAAATCTCTGTTTCGGCATCTCCTTCGACTTTGCCGAGTTAAGAAAACACGAGGGGAACGGATGAGCCGGATTCCCACAGCCCGTCCCTCCCCTGGGGTCCACGGCAGCATGGGTGGTTTGGCAGGCGAGGGAGATTATTATTTTTATTATTGCTTTATAGCTGATATTAAATCAGAGACTGTACAGGGGCTTCTGCCAACCAAAACAAAAACATTTACAATCCAAACGGGGCCCTTCAGGGGTGCGTCAGAAATGAAAGTTTCCAAAATTATTCAAGTGTACATGAAACAGCTGGAACTGCTTTGGGTTATGTTCTTGCTGTTTTGAGGTAATGCTATGAAAATCAAATATGTTTATTAGTTTCCTAAGCTTTGTGCAAGAGTTTCACTAGGACTGTTTAATAATAAGCAGTTTGCATTTGGAGATTTGTCCTTTTGTAAATGATATCTCTCACAATTTTTATGTCTCTGACGTATATCACTGCAAACAAGTTCTGAAATTAGAGATGGAATCTTCTAGTGAAAATTAAACTCCAATTAATTTCACTTGGAAGGAAACAAGCACTTCAGAGAACTGTATTTTGAGAATGAAGCGTTTATTATTGTTTAAAAGCTTGGGGATATCCTGCCTGGAAGAAGTTGGGAGTTCACTGGCACCCACTGGCTTTCTGTTCCCTCCCTTCTGCTGGGGGGTTTGATCTTGTTTTTTGGTGCAGTCTTATGAAGGGATTTTGCAAGGCAAAAGGAGTCCTCAGCATTTGTAATTATTAAATGCAGTAGTGATAAAAACAACGATGTGAGTGTAGCAGGTAGGTGTAACCTCCAGATCACTCGCAGGGAAGAAATGGACTGGTTGTCATTAAATCTTGCTTCAGACCTCTCTGCTTAGGAAAATAAAACCCCAGAGCAGATACACCAGGAAATCAGCATAAGGATTTTTAGTGGAAGGGCCATAAAGTTTGCAGTGAAGGCTGATCAGGACCCGGCACTCACCATGAGTCTTTGCGGCACGGGTAAAGACAATTTCTCACTTTGTGGAAGCAAATGCCATCCACCTGTTTCCTGAAAGCACCTTTTGTAGGTGAATTTGAAATAACTGGAAAGCAAGAAACACAATTTTTCTCTTTTTCATGGGTTTCCTAAAATACCTCTCATGAGCTATTTCTTGTTGTCTTGAGGGAGGAGGCAGGAGAGGAGTTGCCATGGCGATGCGATTTCGGTTCCATCACCAGTCAATACAGCAGTGCCGTGTTACACGCTTGGCCCATCTGTTCCCCTCGGTGGAGACCCCATTCAGCTGGAGGTTTCTTTTGTGTTCACAAAGTGGGGTAATAAGTGACCTTTTATTATAGGTGCAATCACGATGTGGGTGGAAAATAACTTCTTTCAGATGTGGATGCTTTCCTTACAACCAGGGGGGTGTGTGAAATGGGATTATTTTAAAATTAAAAATCAAATTCCCAAAAGCTGCTCTGATATAATATTTCTGCAGGACTAATCTGGAAGCCCAGTTCAGAATTGCAAAGTGCCCATTGAGTCCAGTGCTTGAATGAGCAAATATGTTCTGTATCACAGCACTGGTTTCAGCGTCTTGCTTTTAATTGGAGCTGTTTTAAAGAATGTCAAGTCATGAGATTTTTTTAATTTTTTTTTTTACTTGTAACTGAAAACCAAAAAAAAAAAAAAGGGGAATAAGGTTTTCCCCACCAATTAAAAACCAAACAGTAGCACCATTCATGGCTTTTGCTGTTCCCTGAGGCTTCAGCTTGGGAAGGTGAGCAGCACCGATGGGGATGGAGGCATTGCCGGGAGGGCCAGAGTGCTCAGCCCTCTCTGGCTGGAAGGAAAATCAATCACAGTTTGCTGGGGTTGTCTAACCCTGACCCTGTTACATCCCAGTTACTGCCTTTTGGGGAAAGGCTTGTTTTCCTCTGTGCTAAAATGTCCCGTGCTGCTTGCCTAATTTCCCAGAAAGGGAATCAATGCATAGTTTTTTTGGTTTTCTTTCTTTTTTTTTGTCTCCCTACATTTGATACCATCATATGGTAAATATTAAGTTCTTTGTTTTTCTACTTTGGGGGAAAAAAAAGTACTTTATTTTCTTAAACTTAGAGTAGTAAGAGTCTGCACAGTAGTGGCACCATGGCAGGCACGCTGCAGAGCAAACAGCTGGCAAAGTTTGGATCAAAAAAATCTGAATTTAGGCAGGTCTTAACAACATCAAATGTAAAATATTGAAGAGTAGATTTTTTTAAAAACCATTCAACTTGATGCAGGAGAAAGATAAACCGAGGATTTCTATGACGTTTCTCCATTTTTAGTATCTTGCCTATTTGCATTATGGCTGAAGAGGAAGTTGGACCTGAGTTCCCTGGATGCTGTTGGGTTGCAGCACAGAGGAGAGTGAACAAGCTCTGTCTTCTGTGGGTTTGGACCATGGTGGCAACTTCTCAGCACCTGGTGGCTCCTGTCAGCATCATCTCTAGTATCCACGTGGACTGTCACTGAATTTGCTCTTTAATCTGGGTGCAGATGGTTTTGGGTCAGTGGGGATGGCCACTGGTGTTCCACTGGACTGGTGTTGACCTGACTGAGAGGGTCTTGGCCATGAGCTGCATGGGGATGGAGATTGGAGAGGAATGGCTGCCTTCGTTACGAGGCGTTAATCAGCAATCACAGGCGCTATCTCCAGTTTTAATTTTCTGATTTACAGTAATAGAATCTGCATAAACGGAGCGCTGTTGTACAGCAGCCTCGTCTAATTGAGCCTCCTGCTCGTAAAAGGTAATTAAATACAGACTGTGTAACTGTAATTAATGAATAAGGGTGGAACGTCACCGGCAGTGGAGCCATAACCAGTGGTGTCTGTTGTTCCACAGGTCACCAGTTAGTGCAGACACTGGGGAAGGGGCAGAGCTGCCCAGGAGGAGCTCCCTGTGTGCTCTGTGCCTGTGATTTTACATATTCAGCTTTACATCCCCACAGAACAGACAATTACAGAGGCACAACGTAACTTAGTCCCTTTAGTGATACTTTAAAAGACGTAGTTGACTTAAGTTACCAAAGCTTTAACTTACCTGCAAAGGAAAAATGAGGGTTGCACTAACCCATTTTGGTTTTTTTTGTTTATTCATTCATGTAGAAGTTAATAAAAGCTCTGGTCCTTTAGTTGGATGTGTAGTACTTTTTGTTAGTGCCTCCTTGGTTCTGTCCTGGCTGAAGTGACACTTGGGTGGCAAGGTTTGCAGTTGATTCCTTTTTTACTTTAATATTTGCTGCCTTCTTTCTGTTGAAAACACCTTGTCTGCACAAATCTGAGTTTGTGTAAAGTATTCCAACAAACTGGTCAAGTAATAACTGTGTTAATATTGCATCAAGGGGCTGCATTTCATATTTTGTATTTTTTGTGTTGTAAACACATCCCCCTACGTTAAGAGAGATGTGGGACTTGGAATGTGATGGGACCTTCACTCGGTGTTAACTGGTGTAGAACCTCCTCATTAAACTGGGGTTGACTTTATAGTTTCTGAGACCAGAGCTGACCCTTTGGTCACTGAAGAGAAGAAAGGATGTTTAAAAAACTCCCCCAGCTCTGGGTGGATGTTCACCAATTTCCAGTGATGTCTGTTGGTCTTCCACCTACTTCCATTCAGTAGCTGAATCTATGCTAATAACTTATGTATTTAAAAGCAACAACCTTTTTCTGTAGTGTTATCAGACCTGGTAATATGGAGGTTTTCTTTTTTTTTTTTTTAATTCTATTACTATAAAAATTCCCACTTATTATAAAGAAATTCTGAACAGTCAAGAGGCATTTTTCTTTTTCTTCTTCCAGTTCTCTTCTGCAAAATGAAGTTCTCCTTCCATTAGTTATCTTTGAAATTGAAATCCTTGAGTTTCTCTGTGCTTGTATCCAGGGCCCACCCAGAATAAAACTCTACTGTGCAGTACAGTAGTGTTGGGTTTTTTGACAGCTTTGCCAGGAAAAGATTGCCTGTTTGTTCTCGTACGATTTTCAAGTTACACTTGTCACTCTCTGTGGGCATGGCGAACCAGCAGCAGCTAAATGCCAACCAAAAATACTCCTGCAGGCACTCAGCCACTTGATTCTTTCTCTTTAAATGCCATTAATTCCCTGTAGCTGCAAGGAAAATGAGGCAATATAGAGAAACTGGGGGCATATTCAGGAGGAAGGCAGCTGTGGAGTTACCACAGAGCTCCAGCCTGTATACGAGGTGATGCTGCAGGGAACTGGGCTCCTGATACAGGACACTTCAGCTGGGTTAATAAAAAGCACAGCAGCCACACGAGGAAATACTATATCTTTTAAGACTAGCAATTCATAATGATTAATTGTGGACTGAAATTGCTGAATAAGAATGAACTGTAGAAACAAGCTCTTGGGCATCCTTTTGAGTGTGTTTTCCACCACCCCCCTGGCGGGTGTACAGACTTTACCTGTTCCAGGTACTGCTTGGACTCTTGATGTTTCTGTTTGGACTTTGCCATTCCCAAGAGTACTAATACTATTTGACACTGTATTTAGTGGTTAAGCAGGTAATAATTTGTTTTTGAAATGTACTTAAAACCTATTAATTTTCTAATTTTGTGTGTTGCTCTGAGGTTGGGTCAGTCTGTTTTCCCAAGCAACAAGCCACAGGACAAGAGGAAATGGCCTCAAGCTGTGCCAGGGGAGGTTTGGCTCGGATATTAGGAAGAATTTCTGCACTGAAAGGGCTGTCAGGCGTTGGAAAAGGCTTGTCTAGGGCAGTGGTGGAGTCACAAACCCTGGAAGGATTTAGAAGACATGTAGATGTGGCACCTGGGGACATGGTTTAGTGGTGGCCTTGGCAGTGCTGGGTTAAACTGTTGGACTCCATGATCTTAGAGGTCTTTCCAAACGATTCCCTGATTCTGTGAGTGGCTCCTGCACACAGAGCATCTCTGGGAGGCACATGGGTGCCTGTCCTGTCCCCTCCCTGGGGCTGGGTGGCATTTAGACCACCTTAGCCTGGCAGACATTTTGGACTGGTTGCCACTGTTTGATTTAATAGTATTGATTTCCAGATTGTTTCTTTTGAAGAAACGGTAATTTGTTCAAAACATAAACCTGTTTTTGTTTCTTGTGCCTGTGAATTCCCAACCACTGCTGCTCAAGAGCTGTTTGCCAATGACTTCTTTGTTTTCTTCATAGAAGAATTCGTAGATGTTAAAATTGCTCCAGCAAAAATCAATTTCAATTAGTCTCTGCTTTGTTACCCATTAGCACTTCTGGGGTAGAAGTTCAGTGAGAGAAGCTGGAGGTTTTTAGCTTTGTCACAGGATATTGGTAGGGACGTTGTTAATGGCCTCATCCAGAGGGTGGGCACAGAGAAACAAACAAGACTTTTCATTGACCTGAATTCTGTTCAGAGAATCTCATATGACTTATATATATATCTGTTTACAGAATGAGAGGAGTCATCCAGCCTGGCTTTTGTAAGGAGAAGACACAAGTATGATATTTTTCTGCTAAGTTTGTGACATCGTATTTCAGCTCAGATGAACTCAAGAGAACTGTTGAGAGTAGGACACTAGAGATCACAAAAAACCAAATTTAAAAAAAACCCGTAAAAATTAAAAAAAAAAATTAAAAATCCCCCCATCTTTCTAGATGATAGTACAGAGTTCAATTCAACTTGAAAAATAAGATGGCGTTACTACAGTCCTTATAAAATTTAAATTTAAATTTATAAAAAATGAATTATAGATCAGATGGGGGATTATATTTGGAAATGTGCACTTATGTCTTGTGTGCTGTGGCAGTAAATACTTCATGAATGCAAGGATTTCAAAATAAATGTGTGGTAATAGAAATGTGTTTCTATAATGCCAATTCCTGCCATTGAGTTCAAAATGAGAGACTTCCAAATACCTTCTTGTTCCACACACTGTTAAGTAAAAGTAACCTTTGTTAAGCAAGTAGGCAGCAGGCTCTTAAATAACCCCCTAAGACACTGCAAGTATTTTCTCAACTGTGCTCTTTTGCACATTGCAGATGGGATTTTTTACAATTAGTTATTCTAGAATTTTACAAATGGCAGGGGTATGTATACGAATTGATAGATTTCATAGTATTTGCATAAAATTTGTTTTTATAAGGCTCTGGGTTTTGTATGCTTCTCTCTGGTTGGAAAAATCAACAATTTTTACTTGCAATTCTGTCTGAATTTTCTGCCAGCCATTTCACCTGAAAGCCTGAAGCTGTGGAATTGTAAATTACAGGTAATAAATATGCCTGGCTGATGGGACCCCATCTTTTGTGGTGATGCAGCTGAAGTTTGCCCGAGCTGTCTGCGAAACACTCTTGCAGAAAGTCTGACTGCAGACCTGAGTTTTATTTATCTGGCAGGAGATCTCCACAGCACACGAAAACACCTTGCCAGGTAACTGGTTCTGGCAGCAGTGCAGGAGAGTTAGTGGGCATCTCCATGTGGTATTTATTAGGTGTGTTTTGCAGCTCCCACAAACAGACTGAGCTGGTTTTAAATGAGCAGCTCAAATGCCTCAGCCCTTGCAAGGGCAGTGCTGAGCTGAGTCTGGATGAGCTGTGTCTGCACTAAGGCAGCTGCTGGGGGGTTTGTGCAGCTCCCACTGCCCTCCTGCCCCTCCCCAGGTATGGCCCACAGGCGTGGGGGAGAGCTCTTGGTTTATAGTTCTTGGTTCCTCTTAACATCAGCATGCCAGCTGGCCATGTGAAATGAGCACCACGGGCAAAAGAACGAGGTACTGAGCTTACATACATATGCATTTGATATATACAGATAGATTTTATATATATATATATATTATAAATACATAGGAGTGCTTGCACACATATAAAAATAAATATATGTGAATATATATAACCATTTAATATATATATAAAAATCCAGCCAGTTCAGTATAGGAAACAAGAAATTATTCTGCCCTCAGAGCATGACTTATTACAAGTAAAACAGTCCTCTGCAGCTGAATTGCTGCTTTGATTGTTGCTTGATGTGGCAGATAAACTCTGATTAATCAATGGTTTTTTTAGTTACTGGTAGGATGAAGTTGTGTGATACCAAGTTTTAAAGGTGGGAATTGCAGTTACCTGAGCTGGAAGAATTTTCAAGGGTTTTTTTTTTTCCCATCACAGTTTAAAGTGGTCTTGTTCCAAGTCACCTAATTTAGAGGAATAGTCATGCAATTAGTCATCTAATTGAAAGAAATAACAGCTTAGATAATAAGAAAAATCTGCGTTTCATTTTGCAAAGTTTATAGTTAATATTGGCAAGTTTTCCCAGCTTTGTTGTTTTTTCTGCTGAAATATTAGACCTGAGGGGGGAGTCGATAGTGGCAGAGTATCTGAGCAGCCCCGAGGGGCTGAGTGGAGCAGTTCCAGATGCTGGAGAAATCTTTTTTATTTCTTTGTATTTTGTAAGGGACCAGTTGTGGTACTGTAATTCTGTCACAAATGTTAGGAAAGCTTGTTTCAAAACTAACATTTGCTCACGTGGAATCTCTTGTTCTGCACCTTGAATAAAGGTGGGCTAGGGGAGGGGTTTCTTTGCTCAAAACAAAGAATAAAACAAATTTTCCAAAAGGAAGAAAAGTCGCTCTCATGTTTAAGACCTTTTTCAATCTTCAGAGTTTCACATACATTACCCTGTTAATTCTGTGTCAAATTTAATTCCTGACCAGATTCTTCATACCCATACCTACTGCTCTCCACTTACATCCCCGGAGAGCAATTTGTTTTCTGTATCCACCGCCCTCTTTGCTCACTGCAGCTCTGGCAAGCAGAATTCAGGTGGCCCAGAAGGATGCAGAAGGAATGAAGAGCAGCAGATTTTCCACAGCTCTCCTTGCACCGCCTATTGCTCCACAGCTGAGTTAGGCTGGCCAAAGCTTTTCTTGCGTTTTTCACTGACAAATACTTGAGCATTCCTGTTTTCCCACAAGTGCTTGTCTGTTCTGTGCACTGTAGCTAATTTAGGCATTATCCTATATTATATATTATTATAGGTAACTCCTTAAGAATTTGGGTCAACACAATATCATTTTCCCTTGCTGGTGCCAGGGGCAAGTTTTTAAATTAAATTTTTTTTAAAATATTTATTAAGTTTCCAGATTTGGAAGTACCAAATTGCTATTTCCAAACACAAACTGAAAGTTAAATTTTAACTGGAGGTGACGACCCATTCCTCAGCACTTGGTTGGTGTGTTCCCTGGGTGCAAGGCAGAGAGTGATGGTGGGGGGAGTTGCTGCACATCCCCCACCAGAAACAAGCAGGGACAAGCCATGCAGTGGTGCTGTGGGAAGGAAGGGGAGATGCTGGAGCTGGTGAGATGCTCCATGCTCTGCTGACACCATGGATTTCTCTCTGGGTATGGAGACCATCTCCATGCACAGGGCTGTGGATCATACACACCTGCTTATCCTGCTCGTGGTTAAACCAAGATCTTGACTCACTCACTGGGTTGCTCACAGAGGTGGAAATCAGGTAAAAGCATTTAATGTATCTATAAATTAACACTATGACCCCTGTGACCTCTGAAATCTGGCTAATCAGGGTCTCATCTGGCTTTTTTGTGTCTGTAAGCACCGAGGTTCCCAGCTCTGGCACAGGAGCTGGAGCCTCTCTGATTAACCACCCTGCATGCTGACTTTGGGGGTTTAATTATCTTCCTAAAAGCCAGCATGTTGTTACCTTTTCAGAAACACGTGCTCAGTTCTTACGCAGATGTTGTTCTTTAAAAACTATTTTTGTAAACATCCTTTTTTGGGGGGCCAAGAGGTTTCTGGTAGCTATATATAGCTCTATGTGATTTCCTGGGGGAGCAGCAGCGGTGAATCAAGCCCCATCAGTCAGGTATTCATCCCTCCTGCAGCTCCCAATTCTCATGAGAAAGTTGAAAGAATCATGAATTAAATTACGTTTAATTGGTAATGAATTTAAATTCATTCAGTTTATTTCAATTTCTTCTGCTGCTGCTTGGAAAGCAATTTTAAATGAAGGATGCAGATACGTGCAGAGATAACGGTGTCTCAGAAAACACTAAAACAGGGATGCTGAATGATGCGTTTAACTGATGATTGAAAAATTGGATGAAATCTTGTGGAATGCGTGGAAGTACTTACACTTTCTCCATCTGTGACTTACAAAGCCAGTATAAACTGAAAGGTGTTTTTATATCTCAGTGTTTCACACACAAAGGTCAGCAGGTTGTAATTACTTCTACTACCTGCTTATAGTTTAATATCTAATTTTTTCCTTTTGGGGATGTATTGCTTCTTACTACTGCTCAAGAAAACTGAGGCTAAAATTGCTTATTTCACTTTCTTCATTCCTAATTTTTTTTATTAAAACGTGAAAGTTATCAAGTGATGAAATGGGATTTTGTAGGTGACAGCCATAATATATCTGTTTACCATTTCAGCAAACTTAGACATTCATTTGCAGATTCCAGCTGTGTAAGAACAGCCTGGGGGTAAATCTTACAGGCATAAAAGTGTCATATTTACATGAATTTTCTTTCCTGCATGTACAGATGAAGTTCCAGAAGTGAACAACTCCACATATAACTCTGAGGGATAGGTTTGGTGTTTTGGGCACCACATGTATGTCTTGTAAGTTAATCCTTCCCAGTGCCCATGTCTGCCCTTTATGGATCCACGCGAGGTGTGTGCTCTTCCAAAAGAAGGGAAACCTTCTGAAAGTGAAACTTAAAACCTGTAAAGTTTCAGCCAGACGTCCATCACTGCAAGGAAGATGTTCTGGGGTATTTGGAGAGCTGTTCTTGTCACGGTCCTGGCTGTAGATCATGAAAGAAAAGTAAATCCGTATCAGTCCTGTTTCCTATTTGAATTTTTTCTTTTTCCATTGGTTACCTCCTATTTATTTGAGGTGGACCTGTGAGCTTTTATAGAGAGGGAAGACTGATAGAGCAGTTGTAACTCACACATTGCAGTAGTTGGAAATCATACTTTTATGGTTTTATGCTACTCTTTCTTTTAGAGCTTTAATTTTCAAATCCCATCTGTGTTTTTATTTTCATTTATGTAAAATACACTAATTTATATAATGAAAGTTTAAAGTTTTGAAGCTTTGACTCGTGGATTACTAAATATTTAAGATTTATTTATTTTTTCTTAAACCCAAGCAAAACACAAAGCAAACCCCAGCCCCTTCCCATCAGCTGTGCTCTCTGTTAACTTCAGGCTCCAGCTGAAACAGAACAGGCAGATCAATAATTGCTGTTTGATAATGTGTTGGTAATAATGCAGCTGCTGGACTGTGAAGGCTCATACCATTCTTTTTGCCTTGCTGCAGTTGTATTGCTTATGTACCACAGGTAAATGCTGAGTGAGTTATCTGCTGAGATCGGCTGTTTGTTTTATGGATGGCCAGAATCAAAGAGAAAGCTTTGAATAAAGGGTGGGGTGACAAATTCAGAAATGTGCAAAGAGTTCATCACCTCCTGCCTTGTTATTTTATCAAACAATGAACAAATACCGGTACATAATATTCACATATTTAAAAAAACCCATATCCCAGTGCTCCTGCAGCTGGTTAAACAGTGCAAAGCTCTTGCAGCTACTGAATCAAGTTAATTTGGGCTTTTTAAAAATATACCTGGAGACTTTGGGTGGTTCAGCATCAGTGCCTGCGAGCCAGTGGTGATGAATGGGGTTTTATGTGCTTTTAGAGCGAGGTTTGGAAAGGCGTTCCGACTTTCTGTGATGTTATTCCTGAAGTTTTTGATAGAAAAGGCTTTTTGACACGATGCTGTGCCAGAAGTCTGTGCAGGCAGTGACCAGCTTCCCTGGGAGGGGGTAATTCCAGAGCCCTTTTGGCTGTGCCACATGCCTGTGCTTGACTGGCAGCACCAGGAGATGTCAACCATGTCACCATCCCTGCTGAAAGCTGGTTCTAATGACACAAAAGGAGATTCTAGTTTGGACTTCCCCTTGCAGGACTGTTCTCCCAAAGCTGCAGCTCCAGGGAAGACCCTCAGGCTCACAGACATCACCCTGGGAACTTCCCAGCCATTCCTGGTACCTGGATAACATCACTGCAGTTGTGCCAGGCTTTTTGGAGCTATGTCCTTGCTCTTGTGACTAAAACCAGTAACAAACCAGAGCTCTGTAAGCACCAGCCAGGCATTGGATGCCTTCATGGCTTCATTTTGCTCTTTTTTGGGCCTTTCTCATGCAATAGTGTCATACTTGATTCTTATTTTTTTGATGATATGTAAATTTCCAACTTGTTTTAGCTTCTTTTAATGCATCCAATGTATTATTGCATATATCAGAAACCTTTTTCTGGGCAAGCAGTGAAGCTAACACTGAGGAACTTGCTTTCTCCAGAGAAGCAACTTCCAACTAAATATCATTAATCAATCCATGCCAATGATGTTGGACTGTTCGGGGCTTTTTGTGAAGGGATGGAAGTGGTGGCCTACTCAGAAGTGGGGAAAGGGACATTTTCTGAGGAAAACCTCCAAATTTTTCTAAAGGAGGGTAAAATTTTGCACAGATGCTAATACTGGCTCCAGGTAGTTCCTGGGGATATACATACACTTTGTGTAAAGAATAAACTTGGGTAGTGAAGTAAAACACTATGTTCATTAAATGCAGAAAATTAATGTGTGCTCAGTTAAGGCTGAGAATTGAAACAGATAAAAGTTGTGGCATCTAATGCTACATGAACTAAAACATTACCATGACTAGATAGTGTTTATTTCCAAGTAAATATAGTGGGTTAAAATTTAGTGAATGCAAAAAGTATTGCTAAAAATAAAGTGTATGTTAAATGAGATGGAGTTAATCAATATCATGGGTTAAAATTCAATGAATGCTGAAAGCACTGCTAAAAATATTGCTGAAAATATAGCTTGTATTAAATGAGATGGAGTTAATCTTGGTGTAGGAGTCCACTGTGAGGTGGGGTTTGCATTTCATATATTGCTTTTGGAAACAATCTATTGATAAACTTGCTAACTTGTTTTCCAGTTCATCGTGCTTCTTCTGTAAAGGTGATCCAGAGTGTACAAGTGCATGCTGGATGTAATAAGAACAAAATCAGTAATTATTATAGCTCAGCACCAGGACCTATCAGTCCATGTGGCACTAGGCTGCACTCAAGCGCTTGTGATTAGAAATTTTTCATTTCCTTTGCTGTTGCAAAATTTCCCTGGGTTTATTTCCAACTTTCAACACCTCTTTCCTGAATGCATTTCAATCTTCAGCACTGTCTGCATTAAAAGAAGGGGAAATGAAAGTAAGGGGGGAAAAAAAAGCCTGAAAGAAGTGTGAAACAAACCCAGTATAATTTAACTGAGGAAGGACCTGACAGAGGTCCTGCTTATGCTGCAGGTGGCTTTTTATTCAAAGCACTCTGAAATACCATGCAAAAGCAGTTTTGAACTTTATAATCCATCCAATTGTCCAAAGGTCTCAGCAATCGTCCTTTTTTAGCAAGTTCTGTGAAACAAACCAAATGCACTGTTGGTGTTCTTTATTTCTAAGTTGAGCCAGTGTTTAATTCTGTAAGCACTTTCAATTGCAACGTTGCATTTTCATCTCAATTACACCGCTCTCTGATTTTATCTGGGGTGAGTGAAAATAACTTTTTAAAAGCGTTTGGGGGGGATTTTATTCAAATTCTCCAAAGTCTTTGCTTCAGATGAAGCTGCCTGCCCTCGTTGTCCACAGCTCATCTCTGCCCATGGGGTATGCACTGCAGGAGGGGTTGGGTGGATGGTCGTGGGAGCTCCAGTTCACTCTGCAGAAGAAACCACAATCTTGGGAGCACCCTCTGGAGCAGGAGCACAGGGCAGTGTATTAATTGCATGCCCCTCTTCTGCTCCCAGTAGCATGAAGGACAGGGAAATCAAACCAATATTGGGTACAACAGTTGTTTCTAAAAGGTCAATTTTCAAATACTGAAAAAAAATAATGTTTTATTTTCCATCAAAGCAGTTGCAAAGTTGCATCCTGTTTAATGCCAGCTTCTGCACAAAAACAAGGTACAGCCCACATACAGAGGGTAGGTTTAGATACTGGGAAGTAATTCTTCACAGTGAGGGTGGTGAGGCCCTGGCACAGGCTGCCCAGAGAAGCCGTGGATGCCTCGTCCCTGGGAGTGTCCAAGGCCAGCTTAAATGTGGCTCTGAGTGACCTGGCCTAGTGGAAGGTGTCCCTGCCCTTGGCAGGGGTGTTGTAACGAGATAAGGTCCCTTTCAACTCAAACCCTTCTATGATACGATGTGATGAAACCTGGTATTTTCCCAAGCCCATGAACCTATTTGTGCTTTAAGTTTATGGGACATGGAGGGGGCTGAGGGCAAAACTCTGCTCCCCTTCACTGTGACCCCCAGAAGTGCAGCCGGGGTGCAGCATGTGTCCCCCTTCAGAAGGATGCTCTCTGTGGGAGCGGAGGCTGGGATGCCAGAGGTGAATTATTAAGAGGAAGTTCTCAAGGGAGGCACAAGCTCTCTGTCTAGAGGAGCACAGAAGTCCCTTCCTTACCTTTCTAATAGAGCTATTTCCCTAAAATGTGTTGTTATTTGTTTGCAGCTGTGTGAGGCACCGAGCGGGACTGTAGCAAATGAAAGCAGAGGCTTGTCTGTGCGAGGTACCCAGCTTAGAGCAGAGTGTTGCTGTCATTATCTGTGCTATCGGGTGTCTGCACTTACAGCTGTCATGTACGTGGGGTTAAAAAAACACAGAAACTGCTGTACTTGGGCTCTGCTGTCACTTGGAGCTGAGGGTTTGGCAAAGGAAGATTATTTGCTTTTTTTCCTTCACTTAAAAAGTGATTTAAAACAGGATAATTGAAGATGGGTGGATGTATGGGAGGGGTTGTGCCCCCGGAGGCTTTGCCCTCTCCCCGTGCTGCTGCCCTGCTCAGTGGGGGTACGTGGCAGGATGCAGTGCTGCAGCAGCAGCCAGCTGTGCTGGGCAGCTCCACGGCCAGAATCTTTGCCCCCATTGTTTTGCTGATGTTACTGCCCCTTCAGACAAGGCAGAGCTTTGGCCTCTCAACACTTCCTGTGTCACAACTGATTTTATTTTTTCCTATGAACATTGAAATTTTCCAAGCAGATGGAAATGTTCTTTTTTTTGTTGTTGTTTGGTGTTTGTTAGGGTTTTTGTAAGTGTTGCTGCTGGAGGAATTGCAGTATCCTCGAACATCACTCCCATCCATACCCGCATCCTCAGGCTGGCTGGCAGTGAAAGGGGCTGGCAAACGGTGGAGGCAGATTCAGGAATAGTCTCTGATCCGTTGTGTGTCATGTCCATGCACTTGGTAGAAGTGATGGGTTTAAGGGGCATTGCTGGCCACCCCTGCACCTCTGCATTATTGGCTGTAGGTAAGGTGTTTCGGTGAGCAGCTCGTGTGAATAGTCAGTATGTAAAAATCAAAGGTAAATGGTTTGTAATGACAAAAAAAACCACACAAAAAAGGGGAGTTTTGTGTGCCAGGTGTAACTGTGTGGCTGGGGATAACAGGGAAACAGCAAATAAAATTAATTGTCTTAATTTTATTTTTCAATTTGTTACTGTGCAGTGTTATATACCTTCCTTACTGCCCCCCATGCCTGGCTGGTATTTCTGCAAGTATTCTACAATTCCGTTTGTTTCCAAGCTTAAAAATCAAGCAAAAGTACATCATTTAAAAGTCTCCCTGTGAGTCAGTTCTATGTGGTTAATTTTCTTTTGTAAACCTCTGTCACATGCCAGTACCCCTAAGAGGAGCAGTGCAGTTCCACAGGTTTGCCCCATCTCTTTCATGGATCCACGGCCTGATGCCCCATCCAGCAGGACACAGGTAGCAGGGAATGCCATAATGCAAACAAGTGTTTTGCCACTGTGGCCTTGGGCCACCCAAAAATGGTGTCAAGTGGTCATGGATGTTGCGTGACGTGGGAGTGATGGCATAAGGAATATGTTATGTATCACTTTTGCAGTTAGGAAATTACGGAACAGTTTTACTGTGGTATTGAAATACGATATTAATCACTTTCCATTACTGGTGCAGAATTTAGCAGTCCGATTTTTCACTTGATTAATAGACAAGGCTTTGGCTTGAATGTTTTTCAACAGTCTACCCTTGTTTGTCTGAACGACAATTGTTTTTTATCACATGGGTACACATCTGTCAAAAAAAGGCGCTCTGGCTCATTGGTGGCATTTGTCTGGCATTGTCTTGCATTGCCTTTATTAAAACCCCCTTTGTCCTATTGTTGCTAAGTGATCTATCCATCTTAATATTTTCCTGATGTCTAAGCTACTGTCTGTTAATGGCATCCTAATGCGTTCTGAATTGACATATTTCACATCATTTAAACTCTGCTTACCTATTTATCATGCAGAGGTCATAACTCACTAAGTGAAAGTCACTCGAAGGATTTTTCTTCGCAATTTCTCTAATTTTGTGTCGCTGCGCCGTAAGGAAATTGCAGCTCTTCCACTCACTTATTGCACCGTTGTGATAAAGGCTCTTCCCCACCCTGGCATCCGATACACAGAGCAGCTTTGTATGTTTCATTTCCTTCTCTCCCATTTGTGTCAGCCTGACGTGATATTAAAGCTGGGAAATGGGGCTGTTTCGTGCAGCCGTCCCTGGCCCTGGGAAGAACAAAGATGACCTGGCTGGGGTGGGATCCATCCTTGCACAGGGAGACTATCAAGTCAGTGCTTTCTGGGGCTGGGATTGCGTGTCACTCAATCTTGTCAAAAATTCTATGAATATTCAATGAGGATTTTAATGTATTGTCATCAAGGAAGCAATTTCTGTGTAGTCATATTAAGCATGTTGTCATCTCTGCAGTTTAAATACATTGTTTTGCCCATGAAGTGACCTTAGGCAATTTTAAAATGGTCTCGTTTTTTCTCCATTTGCCTTATACCAAATAAATTAGTTTTACCTAATAGGAATGAACCTAATATGGATCTAACACATTTGTATAGGGAGAAGCACATTTTAATAAATAATCACAGTATTATTCTACACATACCAGGATTTATCTCCCTGCTTACGCTGACACAGAAGGTTTGAGATGTGGTCAGGTTGGCTGCGAGGTTTCATTATGAGTTCAATTTTCAAAGGGGGGGCCATAAATTTAGCTTCTCACTTCCACTGTGGATGATGTTTAGATCACTGAATGCCTCATTATTGTATGTTTAGGTATCATTTAAGCTTCATTGCCCAGGCGAGCTTCTTATTTGCATGGATGGCGTATGAGTATGTTTTGTTGGATACAGATTGTTGTGGGAAAACCAGCTGGGTGCTAAGTTTAGAGTAAAGTTTAAACTGAGTAAAGTTTAGATTTTGAAGTTTGTTTCCTAGATTGCAGAACTCTTAGTGCATATCTCTGTACCTGAGAGAGATTGTGAACGTTGTTTCTTGATAGTAAATTGGTGCCTATAATGCTGTGATGATTTCTTTTTGCATGTGTCCTGAATTACATGTTTTTCCTCTGAAATCAGAAGAGACTATTTCAGGATATACAGAATGTGATATTTTAGACTGAAATGTGAACAGCAAAGCCTGGATAGTCACGCCAGTGGTTGTACTGGGAGCAACAGGTGTATTGTTGGATGGACTGGAGCAGTGCTGTGGCTGATGTGTAGTGAAATCAAGGGAGAAGGCATTAGGGTGTGAAAGTACTGTGTTAAAATGCTGTTCATTAGAAAACCTGAAAATCCTGAAAAGTACAGGAAGGTATATTTTGCTTTACAACTACTTATTAACTCAATTAAACCACGTTTTGGGCTGGGAAGAGAGCGGTGTATTCATAGCTCCAAAGTGTAACTCTGGGCCAATACTTTAGAGATTAACTGGAAAATTTCAGTACCTTTCATGTCTGTGTGAAAACATGAAAGTATCTGATTTTTCAGAGGATGGATTATCATCCCTTCCAGGCCCAAGCAGCAGTCACTTTTGAAAAATGCAGTCTTTGTTTCTAAGGATACCAAGCCTCTTTCTTAAAAGTGATTGAGTTCCTACACTGAATGTCCCATTACTGGAGGAGAGGTTTTTGCCAATTTTGCAAGATGAGATTCACAGCTTCCAGCTTTGCAGCTAGACTTGAGAAAATTTCCCTTAGTACCTTCCCAGGATTATTTCCTCTCTTCTATAAAAGCTATCAAAGTAACTCACTGATAAGAACCTTCCCAAAGTTTATTTTACTTGAGTTACTTCATGCATTAGTTATGTGTGTGAGTAGGAATGCTCTTTGGTCATATCCTGTGCACATGGATAAATGTGCTGAATGTATGGATAAAGCTGAGCTGTGTTTGTGGCTGGATGCATCTGTGGGCTTTCAGTGACAGGCAGTGAGGTTTGTTTCCTTCAAAGACACAGAGATGTCCATTTTTAAATAAATGGGTATTCCTTGCTGGAAAAGCATTACTTCTTGTTTGATAAAACCAGGAATGACTGATTTAAATTATCATGATAATCCATGATTTTATTTCTTGTTCATTGACTCATTTAAGTCATCATGACAATGTAACATTTCTCATTTGTATTCAGGAGAAGGAAGAACATAAAACCTCATGCATTTGATACAAGTCAATCCACCGTGTCATTGGTATTTTCTATAAATTATCTAAATCTTCAGGCCAGCTCCAGATGAGAGTTTTAATTGGATTGTAGCTGGGACAAGACAATTTCAGATCTTATTTGCACTAAAAACTAACATCTGTGCTGCAGCCATGCCTGGAGGATGGGAGGGGTCAAGAGCCAGGGCAGGGAGGGAATGATGGCAACATAAGTGGTACATCCAACCTCAACTCAAGCATTGCTTTGGCTCTGCAGATGACAGGTCTTCTCCCACAGTCCACACACTGGAGACAGAGAAAAAGGGTTGGGCTTTTGTAGTGGAATATGAAAAGTTTCACTGGGTGTACTGTCAGTGGTAATTTTCATAAATAAGTAAAGGGCTGGATTTTCTGAACGCAGCACATCCATATTTGATCATCTTTATAAGAACAGCTTTAGGCACATGTGCAGTCGTGTGCAGGGACCTGGCTCGTGCAGTTACTGTGATTTCCCATTGTTTTTTGGGAACCTTCTCCAGTGAGCTGTTCTGCAGTTGGAAGTGGATCGAAAAAGGAGAGAAATTGTTCAGGCTGGTCATGGCCAAACAAATGTGGAAGGACATCTTGTGTCCCCAGTTCCTGATAGAGGATATTTACAGTATAAAACAATATGAGTTTTCTTTAAGCTTTATATTTTCAACCTTTTTTTTCTTAACGTTTCGAAAGCCCTGTGGTAAAGTCAAAGCAGACTAGTGCAGAATTAACAAATTCGACTCTAGTCTGCCTGCAGGGCTCTGGATATACATATAAAGTAGTAATCCTGTCTGAAGTGATTTCTTCTGAGTTGCTTAGAAAGTCTTTTGACGACTTTGTGTGCTTAAAAGCATTTATTGTTGTGGTCAGAAGAAACGATATTTTTCTCATGATTTCCACAGAGAAAAGGCTGTGTGGTTTTCTGCTGTTTCCAACATCTTGCAAAGTCCACAAGCAATTAGTACTGAGGCCCAGGAGAAGGAGTCGTGCTCCACGGCTTTCCCCTGAAATGTGTGTTGGATTTCAGGACAGCAGAAATTAATTTCGTGTTGTTTTGCATTCTGAGCAAGCTCAACTGTATTGTTTAAGCTGGTTGTATTACACAGTTGCACTCTGGTTTTAAATGAGTGCATAAATATTTGCTGGGAAGAGGAAAAAATCTTTACTTGTAGAAATGACTTGTCACTAATTAATATAGAATCTATATGCATTGCTCTTCGTTTAAACCTGTAGCTAATTGCTGTCTCACCGACTTCTTAGAGCCAGACATCTATAATATCATCAGCTGAAATTCTAGAGAAGGATTTTGGAGATGTGCATAAATAAAAGTATTGAATAATTAGCGAGCAATGTATATATAGTATTTTATTCCAAATGTCTAAAAAGTTCTGTGAGCTTTTCTTTTGCCACGTGAGGAACAGAGGACAGATATGAAACAGCTTAAAGAAGACTGAAATTTAACTCTTTATTTCTTTGTGTTCAGTTTTGGACCCTCCAAGACATGGAAGACACTGAGGTGCTGGAGCATGTCCAGAGAAGGGCAGTGGAGCTGGGGAAGGATCTGGAGCACAAGCCTGATGAGGAGCAGCTGAGGGAGCTGGGGGTGTTTAGCCTGGGGAAAAGGAGGCTCAGGGGGGACCTTCTCACCCTGCCTGACAGGAGGCTGTAGCCAGGTGGGGGTCGGCCTCTTCTCCCAGGTAAAAAGTGACAGGACAAGAGGAAACTGCCTCAAGTTGTGCCAGGGAGGTTTAGATTGGATATTAAGAAAAACTTCTTCACAGAAAGGGTTGCCATGCCTTGGAATGGGTTGCCCAGGGCAGTAGTTTAGTCACCATGTCTGGAGGAATTTAAAGGACATGTAGATGTGGCACCTGGGGACATTGTTTAGTGATGGACTTGGCAGTGCTGGGTTAACAGTTGGACTTGATGGTCTTGGAGGTATTTTCCAACCTAAATGATTCTAAAACTCTTTCTCTATATTTTAAAAATTGGTCTTGGTCACCCTTTCCTGCCTCCCTGCCCTGTTCCTGTGCAGAATTGCCAGGGGTCTGGTTGGTAGCACAGCCCCTCTGCTCCCCTAACTCTGAGGGACAGATCAAAACAAGCCATACCTCCCTACCCTCTCCCCAGCACTCACTGCTCAGTTTACACCTGTAGCTGCACCATGAGGTGCTGTGGGAATAGGGGCCTGCAGGGAGCCCGTTTTGTTCCTGAACAACAGGCAGCAGGGGGAGAGGCGAGTTGTGCTGTTGAGCTGCTGAATCCATGCTCTGTTATCTCACTGAACAGCTCAGTTCTGACTGTTACTCAATGTGCTCCTCAGGAACATTGTTCTGTTTGTATTGTTCTTGCGTGACCTAGAATAAATGATGTGGGAGCTATCGAAGTGTAAAATTAGGCATATTTAAAAAAGAATCCTAGGGATAAAAGTTTGTTAAGGTCAGATAGTATTTTCCTCAGTGTAAACAAAATTTAAGGGACTTTTGTCTCTTCGGAAATCGCACAAAACTGACGACAGATACACAATTCTGATTTCTTTACAGTCCACTGTTATTTAGCTGCCATGTAGATGGATACATGATACCTTATGCAGTCTGCATATACTTTGAGATTTGAGTTGTGCAACCATCTAAGAGTGTAAGTTGAAATATTGAATGTTTGGTTTTGCTTTCCGAAAAAGTCATTGCTATTCTTTATACATTGTTTGGCAGCTTCGTCATCTTAGAAGTGCTCTATCAGAGGATTCAAGAGACATTCTCCTACCACTGAGAAAGGCATCAACTAATATGATCTGAATGCAAAATTAGAAGCTTTAACTTTTAGCCATATTTGAACATAAAGATGTTGTGAATGGTGGCAGCACGTCAAACCAAAATACTGAGCAATTTGGCTCCTTGTCTCTGAGAAGGATCAGGTACTGAGGGAAGAATTTCTGAGCAGAGCAAGCATGAAGTGATTTATTCCACAAGCCCCAAATTTCAAGGAGAACTAACTTTGGAATAATATTGAGCTTGAGATCATAAAAATTATTACTATCTCAGTTAAGGTCCTATTGCAAATTGGATTTTAGATTCTGGCTTTATTCTATCTCCTATTTCTTTTCTTGCCTGTATTCTAAAGAGAAGAAAATCTGAACATTAGTGGAATATTCTCTTTCTGCTTCTCATTCACAGGAATGCCAAATTTTCAACCCATACCAGACTTCTGTCTCGTCAAATTCATGTGTGCTTTTGTCAAGTGAAAAATCAAATTGTTAATCCATCTCTGAGTGTGGAACACTGTTCAACTGTAGCTTTAAAATTATTAAGTTGTTCAGCAAATTTGTTTCAGTGCTGGTATTACGGGGAATAAGTTGCTTTAGGAGCTGGTGGCATCTAGAGGCTTTTCAAAGGGGTGACTTTGGTGTTACTGGAGGTAGTAGATGGCCTAAGGACCTCTTTAGTTTCCACCCATTCTGCAGTGGAATGTGATTCCCTTTAGGGATATAATAAAAACTCCCTGGAAAGACTCTTTTCCTTAACAGAATTTGATTTATTAAATAAGTGCCTGTATCCATGTAAGTCTATGGATGGATAAGCTATTTGTACACAGACTTACCATGTTTCTGAGGTCAAAGAAGATCCTTCTAATCTTTCATTATACCATTGAGAAGCAAGGGAATTTGAACTCTGAGAATTCTTCATACTCATAATATGATTTTTATGTTGTTTGAATGTGTAAATGACAAAATAGGTGACCAAAAAGCTAGACTAACTCATTTAAGCAGAAGACAACTAGATATCTGTCTATAAATACAAAGACAACATATGGAGAAAATTTCATGAGACAGACCCTGATAAATATTTTTTCACTCTTATTTTTTTATATTCCTTTTTTGTTGGTATTGCCATGATAGTAGGTGTGGGATAGCAACTGCCTGTTGCTGCAGAGCCAGCAGATGGAGCAAAAGAGCATGATAAATAATTGGATAAAAATACCCTGAATGTACTCATTCCGAGCTGGGGGAGGGGGAGTGGCTTCAACTTGGGGTTTTTGGCCAGTATTTGACCAGTGCCATGGTTTCCCATCTGACAGTCCAGCTCCCATTCCTGCCTGTAGCAGTGTGCATCACTTGGTCATTATGAAAGAAGCTGGAGCATTTCACCCCAAAAGAACCCATCTTGACTTCAATTTTTTGTGTAGACTTTTTGCTGTTCAACTTCAGTTATGACAGTGCCCATGGGAAAGGACTGATTCTATTTTCTCCTCCAGAAGAGTTTGGCTTTTGGATAATGGGAAGTGCAAACAGTGTCCTGTGAATGTCTCAGATGATTAATTCAGCATGTCAACAAAATTAAGACTTTTTAGTAGGAAAACTGAATTTTTTTTCTAAAGGAGAAGGTTTAACTGTAAACCTGTTCTGCTAGGTCAGTGGGAAAAGTTTGGGGGTTTTTGACAGCTTTTCAGCTCTACATTCACTCACTGTGCAAAGAAAGGACTATTTAACTGAAATATTGACACCATTTTCAGAGGAATAAAAGGGTTTGTTAAGAAAAAATTATCCATATGCATATGGAAATGGAAGCTGTTTGCCTCATACGTTCAACGAAGAACAGGAGGCTTGTCGGGATTTTTTTTATATCATTTGAACCTATTGTTCAGATTTATTTTAATACACAGTGTGCTTAAACCACTTCAGAGACGTCACTGGGTGGTACTTTATTGCAGCTAACCTGGGAGCAGTTCTGTGTGGATACACGTGTGTTGTGCTATAATTTGCTGAAGGCAGGTGGCTGAACACACGTAAGCGTAGGATTTCCATCCATAAACCATGACAAACAGTGCACTTCTGTGCCTGTGAATTTAGTTCTTATTCTCTTGTCACGCAACACAGAAAGAAATTACTGAAACAACTCTTGAAGTGAGAGTGCTGTCTTTTAGTCACACTATTTATACAACTTATTTTGTGACAGTGATCAGTTATATATGCATACACAACTTTAATAAAAGTTTCACAGTCTTGATGAGCTATGAAAGAGTATGAGACCTCTTGCTCAAGCCCAACTCAAATATCATACAATCACAGAATGGTTTGGGTTGGAAGGAACCTTAAGCCTCATCCCCATGGGCAGGGACACCTTCCATTAGCCTGGATTGCTCAGGGTCCCATCCAGCATGGCCCGGACATTCCCAGGGATGGGGCAGCCACAACATCTCTGGGCAACCTGTGCCAGTGCCTCACCACCCTCACAGTAATGAACTTCCTAATACCCAATTTAAACCTACCCTATTTAAGTTTAAAGCCATTTCCCCTTGTCCTATCGCTTCACATCCTTGTAAAAAGTCCCTCACAGGGGACTGTCTGTGTTGCAATTGGTGCTTTATTGTACCATAGCAAATTCCAGCAGGCTGAGTTAGAGTTCAGTAAAGACCCTCTGAAGACTGAGAGACTTGTTAAAGTCTTGCTTTTCAGGCTCTCTCTCCTACATTTTCAATTTCTGCTAATTTATCTTTGTGTTTTTCTTGCCTTTCTTTACACCAAATGCTCCTGCTCATTATGTGCCATTTGATCCCCAGGCCGTGGTCTCCCTCCCTGCCGACCTGAACAGAGGAAACACTTACTCAGGTTACGCAGCAGTTCTGTGGAAAATATTTTTTGCTGTCTTAGCAGAGAATTGTGTCAGTCCCCCACAAAAGCAGCTGTGCCTCAGCACTGCAGAGCACTCCAGTTGATAGTCTTGTTTTATCCTCAATAATAAGATGCGATTGCTGTTCCTTTGCAATTTATACCCTTGGCTTGAGGGTCTCCCACAAGGCTTTGATTTCTTCTGGCCTTTCTAATATCACTAGAGAATATTTGTGTTGAATTTGGTAATGTGAGGTCCTAAGCTTAGAAGCCTTAAAAGAGTAATTGGTCATGTCAGCTGGGCCAACATGCTCGAGGACTTGAATTTGGAGGTGTAGAGTATCTGAAGATCAGAGTTACAAACCTTGCTTGCATCTTGTGTTCTCAAAGAAAGTCGAGATGTTCTGGCTTGGGAGAGTTGAAAAGCAACTTGCAGAAGAGGACTGGGAATGAACAGTCTTCATGGAATAAACAGACTGAACAGGGAAAACAAGGGCATCAAAGGAGAAAGTGGCATCTTAGAGTTGTAGTGATTAAAAGAGAATAACCAAAAAGTCATGCTGACTTAATCTTGCAGAAGGAAATTAAAATGACAGCTAGAGGTTAATAGAAGAAAATCAGGAAAGCAGAAGTGGGACTGTCTTAATTCTGCATGAAGCTGACATTAAATGTAGCTGGTTATACTCAAGCTACCTCTTTCCTTTCCTGAAAGGATAATGATGGAGAAGATGGCTCGTGGCAATGAGGACAGAGAAACAGCAATTACTAATTAAAAAACAGTTTGTGTACAACCACAATTTTAAAAGGGGAAGCAAAGCCTATGAAAAGGGCTGCTGACCTGTTACTTGCACCTCACTTACATCCTTTGGAAAGGGTTCGAGGAAATAAATAGTTTCTGACCTAGTAGATAGAAATGTCATAAAAAGTCTGAGTTTATTAAAATAAGTAACTGATACTTCTCAGTCTGGGCTTCAGTAAAGTGCTTAATAAGCATCACTTCAGGAAATTGTTAGTGAAACTGGAGACAAAAATTATTTAAAGAATAGTGAGTGTAATAGAGGACTTGATCTAAAGAAAAGAAAGGCAAAAAGAGGATTTTTAGTGACGTGTGAATTGGTCTTGGTGTGTGTTTTATTTAATATTTTCATTAGTGAACTTGCAGGAAGAGTGCAATGTACTGAGATGGTGAAGTAGGACAGAATTACCAGTGTGCAGCAAAAGATCAGAATATCGGGGAGGAAGGTAATGAGGATGAGTAAAATACAAATGGTTTGAAATTTCATACTATGAACTGCAAGGATATGCACTGAAAGACTGCTGTTTGTTGTTTTGGGGGTTTTTGTTTGTTTGTTTGGGGTTTTTTTAACTCTAAGTTTCCTAGTTTACATTATTCCACAGTTTGAAATGCCATAGGAAGAGAAAAAGTGCCAGCCACTAATGGAAAGTAGCCATGAGAGAGGTCAAGTGCAATGCACTGTGTGAGAAACTTCCACTGAGGAGAGGAAAAATCACGTTGCCACTGAATAAGGCTTTTGTACTGTTTCAGAGCACGTGTGCTACTGTTGTCATCACGTCCACAAATGAAGAATTCATGCAGGGAAGATCTCTTTAAGGTGATGGAGGACACCATGGGCACGAGTGTCCTGGGAAGGTCAGATGGAGGGGCTGGCACACAGTGAGATGTGTGCTGAGAGCATGGGTATGCTTGCTGTCTGCAGGAATAGCAGAGCATTACAGAGGGAGGGAGTTCGAGGAGTTCCTTCAGCTCAGTGCCAGCATTAGCATAAGAAATAAATTGATGTAATCTGACAATTACAGCTTTCAGGCTTGAGGCTGGGAGGCTTCTGACCATGAGTGAATGCTCTGACAGACACAGTGGGCCTGGCTTTAACGTGAGTGTGATGTATTTTTTGCAAGGGTTTATATGAACCAAGTGTGAATGGTAGTTGAAAACTGGACTCAGTGACTCAAAAAGTCCCGTTCAGGCAGAGGTGCCTCTATTCCCAATAGTATCTGGATTACATTATAACTCGGACTGAGTTAATATAAACCTTTATGCATTTATTTATCCCATTTCTGGGGTTTGCTGAACTGGCAGGAGCAAACAGAATAAAACCCGAACAGCGTTTCAGAGTTCAGCTGCCCATTACTAACCCCACGTATGGTAATGTGACATTCTGAGCTAGTCGTGCATTTGGCAGAGGAATTGTGCTTTCATGCTTCTTTGAGCAAAGTTTCAGGTTGGCTTTGCCCTTAGGATACTGAATTTTTTTAAAAAAAATTTTATTTTTTTTATTTATTTTACTTTAAAGCCCTAAACAAAGTGGTGGCAAGCCCCAGTCTGTCTTAGGGTATGTCTGTGCAGCTGTGCAAGAAGAGATAATGGTGCATTCAGCTTTTGGCCAAGATTCAGTACTTTTCATCTGTCATCAGAGGTTGAAGCAGTAATGCAAAGTGATACTGGAAAAGCATTATTCTGCTACAGTGACAGCACCATTAAAATCAATAGAATAGGGTTCTTTTATAATCCCTGCTACAGTAAAAGAATTAACATGCCCCTTAGTTGTACGAAAGCAGGAAATTATCTGGCTGTGTGCTTGTTTGTGGTGAGTTTGGTTTTAGAAGGCTTTGCCTTTCTTTTAAGGAACAATATATCCTGCCTAGGGCTTAGAGTTCTTAAAAACATCAATATTAAATTAAAGATCCATCCACTTTTGGGGAAGGATGGATGATAGGGTATTGTAAATCCCTTAAATGTACCGGTTATAAAGATTACTTTGACCACTGTTCACTATGGTATCTGCCGTTCTGGGAGAATCTAAAGTTAAAATTCATGGAGATACATGAGCAAGACAACGGCTGGACAGAGCTGACACGGGGCTGCTAAGTGAGTCCTCACCAATTCTAGGGTATCCCAGTGTGGGCTTGCTTGGTTTTTTTAACAAGCTCTGTTTTTTACAGCTTTATTCGTGAAATGTGAAAACTGGTTTCAAGCTGAAAATCTGATTTTTAACAATGTTTTTCTCCTCCCTATTCCTAAAAGAAACACATTTTTTAGCCCTTACCCGAGCTCGATGTACATTTTATTTTTATTGGCCTGTAACCCATTTTACCTGCTGTGAACCTATTTATGGAAATAATTTATTCTTATTTCATATCACAGGTTTAGTTTATCAAAGCAAGTAGTTTTATTTAAACCAGACTTAGTAAAATCAGAGTGTTAGCTAATTATTTTCAAAGGCTGGGTTTAATTAGCTTGCCTGAGATTACAGAGGAAATCTATGGCATAAAAGAAAATTGCCAACTTCTTATCTTTTCCGCAAGGTTATAAAAATATTTTGTTACAGTTCTTCAAACACAGGTCCGTATTGAACTAAGACAATACCACATTTATTGCCGCAGTAATTCAGGCTGTTGAACTATGGTTTCCAAAGGTGAAAGGCTGATACATTAACCCACTGATCTGCAAGCCTGTGACACTTGGTGAAAAATGCTGCCTACCCTTCTCCTCCAAGCGGCGTGGCAGAGAGCATGATAAAATGAGTGGAAACAAATGCTAATGTTAGCCGAGCCTTTTTACCAGAAAAAGTGTGGGGTTTTATGTCAGGAGGCACACAAAGAGTCGCTTGTGGCATTTTGGTGGTCATGTGAGATTTTCTGAAGAAGGCCTGGAGGTCTGAACCGTCAGTTCTCCGAACCTGTCTTAGTTAGTCTGGCTTTTATTTTAGAAAAATATGTCACTTGAAAGCAGCAGAGGTCTGAAGAATGGTCCATTGATCGCCAGGTTTTTCACTGGCCATTCTGGTTGTCTTCCATCATTTCCCCAAATCAATCTGTTTAATTTTTAAAACAAATGGTCTCCACAGAATCAACTTTCTCTTCCCAGGGCGTGGTGCCGGCGTGCCCTGGCACTGGGAGCTGCTCTCTGGGATTGAATCTTCACATTGGATGTCCTTGTCTGCTGGATGTTGGCATTCTTTTCACCAGCCATAAGCAGAGTCGCCCCATCTGTGCTTTGGCTTTCCTTTATCTCCCATCCAATACCTCAGGGCAAATGCATCCATCCTTCAATTAGTTCTTAGGGGAGACAGATAGAACATCAGAGCTTATAATATATGAACTTGTGAAACTGTGTGCAGTCCTCTTTTTATATGTAAATATTATAGTAACTTCAGAAAGATGGTTACTCGTTCATCAAAGTGTGCTCATAATTTCTGGTTGCCTTATTTTGTCTGTGATGTTTTCCTGTTTATTAGATTAGATGATAACTCTGCCTCAGATGATAACTCTGCCTTGGATGATAACTTACTTGGCGAGGGGTAGATATTTAGTAAGTCATTAAGCAAGAGACATTGCTGTTTAGAAGTCACCTTTGTGATAACCCTGGAAAAATGAGGGAAGTAAGCAAAGAATTAACTGTGGTTGAGAGTGAATTCTCCTCTTTTTTTAGATGCACTAAAGGTTATAAAACTGTTTTCTCAGTGTTTCTTCCTCCTTCCCAGTAAAGGAACTTTTTCCACGCTTACTTTGAAGGATTTTTTTAGCTGGTGGCACTGGGATGGATACTGAGCGTAGTATCTCTCCCTATCTCTGACCAGGTGTGCTCCTCCATTAACACCAGAGCTGCTGGATCTCCTGGTGGACAAATTCAAGACTCCTGTGAAATCACTGTTCTTTTATGTATTGTATACTCTTTGCTCTACTTGGATCTTCACAGAGAGATTTTGAAGCTTGCTCACAAATTATAGTTGTTCATAACCTCACTCCATTAGTAAAATCAGATTGTTTTTTTCCTGGAACAGGGCTGCTAAATGTATAGTTGAGTTTATTGTATAAAGATATAAGATTTGGCATCTCTGATTTATGAGGGGAAGGAAGTGATATGTATATCTCTTCAAGCTCTGAAACAGAGGAGCAAACAGCAAAGGAAGATCTCTGTTTACACTGGTGTGCACAAAAGGATCTTCTAGGTTATAATATTTCATAATATATAAAAAGAGCTTATGCTTGCTTTGTTCTTTGAGGGATGTGCTTATCATGAAAGATGTGACTGCTTTTGGGCTGCGACTTTCAAAAGCTGATTGCTATATCACATTTCTGGAATCTCAAAAGAGAAAGCAATTTAGATATTAATCTTGGCTCTGTTCTTTACTTAGAAAATACCCACAAAGGCAGGTTTGCACAGGAGAAGAACATTTTCCTTGCTTTGACTCTTCCTCTGATGTCATCTCCAGGCCACGTTGATAGAAATAAAATACTGTTCTCTTTTACAAATTGTTTTCACTCTGCACTTCTGTATCCCCTCTCAGCACCCTCTCATGAGAAGAAACTAAATAAAAACTTTAGCTTCAGAAATGGACAAGAAGTGCTTTCAAAGGATGTTACATCCTTTATTGTCTTCCCAGGGAAATTAACAGTAGTTATCCAGTTTTTTTCAATATAAACTCAAGATCAGATGTTATTATAAGACAGGGCATTTTAAATGAAGCCCAGGATTAGCAGGTAATTCTTGACTTTCTGAATACCTGCTTCCAGATAGGTGTCTGCTCTGCTTGCAGGGCACGCTTTATAGCTCTGGAAGGACAATTTCTCTAAGGTATCTGATCCTTTTAGGTGAACAACACAATATCAAATACAGTTGGCAGAGAGATTTTGCAGTGGTTGCCGAAGTATCTAAATTTGTTTGGTGTTAAGTGTGTGTTTTCTAAGAGATGGAAGATTTTAAGCTGGTTAGTTGTTAGCATGACTAAAGGTCTTGATGCCAAGTCTTCGAAGGGACTGTACTCAAAATGTAGCTGCTTCATGAGTGCCCATTTAGAACAGAACAGGGTAGAATTTATAATTGAATAATGAAACAGTGTATGCAAATGAAAATTTTAGGAGTGATAAAAGCCTCCAATTTGATGGCATGAGGAGGACTGACAATGCAAGTCAGAAATAAATATATTTTCTCCTTACTTGCAGAAAATTTGCTCTTCAAACATCAGGTGCTTGGACAACTTCCAGAGTCAGGATGTGGACTAGATTGACCAATTTTCAGCAGATAAATCTTCCGATTCCATTTTTACTGAGTCTTCAAAATGTTAATGATTTGCTATCTGCAGACTTCAGAGTATTTCTCCAGGACTGGAATACTGCCTAACTTATGCCAAGCCTGAAAAAGTGATTCCTAAAGCATTTCAATTTAAAACCCCATAATTCATCCTTGTGTGAGCTGGGAAGGTAGCCCGTGGCACTCTGCAGATGAGAGCTCGGAGGTCTCTCCAGCCGAGAAGAAGTGGGAAATTTCTCCTTAAGGGTTTGACATCAGTCGTGGAGATAAGAATTTAAGAAATTAGAGACAGGGGCGTTTGATTTGCTGTACTTAATGTGGAGTTTTCACCGTAGGGATGTGATTAATCCAGGTGTTTTAATGATGCATTTTGTAAGTTTTTTATGTGTCAGGATGTGTCAGTCTTGAGGGGAGAGATTTGCAGGTTAGATGGGGAGGAGTTGACATTGCTAAGGCAAGACATTTATTTCCAGGCCATGTTATAAAAATAGCTAATTTGCCACTGGAGCAGCCAGGGCACTTGCAGGGATGGGGCATCCACAGGTCCTCTGGGCAGCACCTTGCAGTGCTTCACCACCCTCTGAGTAAAGAATTTCTTCCTAAAATCTAATCTAAACCTTCCTTCTTTCAGTTTAAAGCCATTGCCCCTTGTCCTGTCTCTATGTGCCCATATAAAAAGTCCCTCTCCCTCCTTTTTATAAGCCCCCTTAAGGTGGGCTTTGATGTTGTACAGCTGAAAATCTCATAAATCCATTAGGTTTATGATAGACAGAACTGTTTTATCTGCCCAGTTTCATAAGGAGAACCCTTAGGGACATAATCAGTGCTGTGCCAGGATGTGTTTCGGTGGTGTCCATTATTTTGGTTCAGTTGCCCTGATTTATAACCCTCAGATCTATTTCCAAGGCCAAATTTTAGAGGGTTTTTTGTGCACAAGGTAATAAAGTCCATTGGGAGTATTTAGGTGCAGCATAAATACCGAAATGATGAAGTCTGCAGAGTTTTTGTGGTGTGAAGGTTTGTGCAGTCAGCTGAACCAAATGCCCGTGTGAGGCTCAGCATCCACACCACGGTCCAAAATTGTGTGGGGTTTACCTGGACACCCATAGGTGTCTGCAGTATTTTTTATATTTATATTTTATATATCTATATTTGACACTGCCACCCTGAATGCCCCTGTAGTCTGTGTAAGTGCTACCCTGGCCACTGCTTGTCTCACTCTGTGTAGAAGTCAGGGATGAAATAAATGGCTCCCCCCAAACGCCCATTTGTCCCCACATGATGAGTCCATCTGCAGATGAGCACCAGCCCATGGGCTTGCAATTACTGCAGCCAGGCTGGCAATTCCACCTGGTGCCTGTAGAATAGATATGGATGTTGAATACGCATACCTGAGTGTAGGAAGGGTAAGAACATTCATGTGTATACAGAGAGATCCATTTATTTTACTATTTCAATACTTTGTTGAATTTAAATTTAAACAGACCTTCTACAATTTGAACTTTTAACGGACTAGTTACTGTCATTCTGCTGTAATTGCTCTTTAATGTCATTTGAATAACAATCGGAAAGGGTAAAACAAAATTTATGTGCAATTAAACAGCTGCAGCTGCACCAAACACAAGTGTGTGAAAGTTTCCAAATAGGAACTTTAATTTGGCAGTGATTTTGGCAAATAATTGTCCTTTTAGTGCAGCTCAACATCTGTGTGTAGTTTAAAAGTTTTGTTACCTCTTAGATAATTAGCTGCCTAGCTTTCATTGTGTTTTAATGTGGTAAAAGACCCCGGTATAAAATATTCCAGCTTTAAAAATAGCAAACTGTGTTGTAGTCTTGTTAAATTTATGTGCATTTCCACAGCCATCACTAACGGGTATGAAAAGATCTAAGCTGTGTTCCTTATAAAAGAGCATTTCAAGTAGTCGTGTACCAGAAAATACTCGAGGGGAAAGCAATAGGCACACACCCCCTTCCTACTCTTGGCTGGAAAATACCGTGTTATTCTTTGAATTGTCATTGAATCCCAGTGTAACATGCAAGCACACCATTTCACTTGGAAAAAAACACAGTGTTTTTCTCTGGAGATGGATATTTTTGCTCGAAGGAAGCAAGCTGCAGTAATTTGGGGGTGTATGGCTCTCTGAGTCCCACATGTACAACAGTTCCTCTTAAAAGCATTCATTTCTAAAATATGAACTTTGACTTGTAATCTGCCATTTTTATGGACACTCTTTACAAGTCTCAGTAAATACGTGGCCGAGCGGAGCTGCTGTTCCATCAAATCCTTCCTACGGAGGCAGGGGAGCAGTTTAATGACTAATGGGAGACCAGTGCAAACCCTGATGGTGAAATAATGAAATACATGAGTTACACAGCACGTGGTGAACGTGTAGACCTTGGTGCCTTGGGAAACTGGGGGAGTAAATTACAGCTGCCAGACAGACCAAAAAATGGACAGAACCAACTCTTGGACATCCCATCCGTGGGCCCCAAGAGCAGGAGGTAAGGTCACATCCTCCACTATCCCAGAGAAGGTCAGCACACAGGACTGCTCCAAGCTGTGTTCTGAGCTTTGCCTTTCCAGTTCCCTTGGTAGCCGAGTCCTTCTGTACATTAACAAACAAATGTATTTCAGTGTTGTGTGTTTGCGAGTTTTAAAACATCCGCTAGCACTGATGTGACCTTTGGAATGCGTAGGAAATACACAACCTGAGATGCCAGCCCTGGAGTTTTCCACTTAACCTTAATCAAACATCTCAATACTTCAGTCTCTAAACCTTTTTTTTTCAATATCTTTGACATTAATAGCTTGCTCTGAGAACACCTGTGACATTAACAGTGGGATTTTAGGCTTTTTAAATCCAACATGCATCCTTCTTGGAGGTGAACAACCTTTATTTTGGCTCTTGTGAGTGCAGGGTGAGGAGGCGAAGCTCTTCATGAAGAACAAGCTCAGATCTGGAGGTAAAAACGAGTAAAAACCTCTATCAGGGTTAAAAAAAAATCACTTTTCAACCACGCTTACGTCTAACTTGTGAAGCGTTAAATCTCTTTGAATCCTTTGTAAATCAAATAAATAACTACGCAATCTACACAGACATCTCTAGCCAGACCTTCTTTCTCTTTGGATATTTACTGTGGTCTAGCCAGAAAATTTTGGAAGAGAATTGTCTTATTATATTTTTATGTGCATATTACTGCCAGGTGAAGAGATTGTTGTCTTGTGCTGCGGTTCTTTTAAGCCCAAGAGTAGAAAATTATTAAAGTTGGCCTTTCGGGCTATATGATTTTTATCTGCATACAGTCCTGCTCCAAAAATTGTTTTAAGCTCAATTAATTTCACCATTATTTAACCTCTTGTTCACATGTGTGATAATGAAAAGAAAAATAAAATGCAGACTCTAGTGAGAGGCTGTAAGTGGTGAATAACTCAACTTTTAAAAATCTGTTGCAACTTGATTTCTTGGCCTCAGTTGTGCTTCATCTGTGCAATTAAAGCACCTCCCAGTCTGTCCTCCTGATCACCAGATAATGTTTAAACTCCTTATTTCTGACCTAACTGTACATATTTCCACATATTTCCAGAACTAATCACTTCTTACTAGCCAAGGCAATTTATCTTTCCTAAATATTAGATATAATTATTAACTATTAGACTTGCTCTGCGTGAAGAATCTGGGTCACATTTCAGGTTTTGAATTAAGGTAGTTGGTGCTGTGCTTTCTCCTTTTGATTTTAATGTGTCATTGGGGTGCCAGCAGAGCTCAGCTTTGTCCCCCTTCTTTTGCCTCAAGGAGTGTAAATTGTGAGCTGAGATCTTTGGTGGGGCTTGAGGTAGAGGACAGTGCATCTTGGTGGTGACATGGAGCTCCAGATTAACCTGGCACAATTTGGGCAGGTGCAGGTGGTACCTGTTGTTTACTGGGAGCCCCACAGCCATCAGCTCTTGCTTTGGAGGGCCCTGAGCACTGAGTTGGTGTACATTTGGAAAAATTAAACACTGGATACTCTGATCTTCGTGCTGTTCCGAGACGTTCACCTTTGGCCATGGCCACAGGTGACACGCGGGGCTGGCCACGTCCTTGGTCTGGTCTAGGACAAGATTGTCTAGTTTTAATCAGAGCAGATACCAGACAGCTGTAGGAAAGGAGGGTTCCCAGAACTGAGGAAGGCAAGCAACAGAGAGTTCAAATGCAGGTCAAGAAGCACAACTGGAAAATATTTTGAAGTACTACCTTTATGCTCTTGGGTTTTTTAAACAAATAATTTATCCTCTCCTTAGATGCTTTCATAGCTTCACTTTAATTTCTGTACTTCATGGTTTGATGCTTAATTTTCATGTATTTAATTGCAAGTATTTCACGCACTTTATGTTTAGATTTATAGAGCCACAGTGTCTTATAATTATTTAGTAGGTTAATTTTCAACATGTTTTACTGTTCCTCAAAAGGTTGAAATGTACAATAATATGTGCATGTGACAGAGTCATTTCAGGACTCCAGCACACAAAGAAGATAGTTTTGTGATGGATTTATGGTATGCTTTGAGTAATTTTGGACAAGAGTCCCACGGATTTTTATTTGATGTATTTTTAATTTTAAAAAATTCCTTAGATTAAATAGAAGTTATTATATATTAATGCATTTTCAAAGTATTACACTACTCTTAAATCACAGTCTTTCTCAAACACATATTATATGGACTTTGTAATATCAAAAATGAAAAACAGCTTATAGGCTGGAGGAGTAAAGATTGCCAGCATTTATCTGGATGTGACAGAGAGAAAAACTAATTGAAGGCAGTGAAAAAAGTGACAGTATATGGTAATATTTTTATCACACTTGAAGTCAGTAGATTTTCTTCACTTAGAGCTGGACGTGTAACATATTCTGTTATTTTCATCAGTCCTGGGAAAGACTGATTTACTGAGGCCTTCCTAATGCTGCTCTTCAGAGAGGTTATGGTTTCCCATTAGCAGGAGTGAGCTTTCAGAAATCACAGAGGGCAAAAAGGAAGTTTGGGCTCCTGACCCTCCACTCCACTTTCCCTCCTTGTGCTGCTGCTGAGCTGGCTGTAGCCCTGACACGCTTCCAGTCTGATGGTTATGGAGTTTGTGCATTAAGGAAGCTTCCTAAATCCAGTGGGCATCTTTATTCCATCCTCCTTTTTTATTTGCTTTGGTCAGGCTGCAGATAAATTTGTGTTTAATAAAATAAAGGCCATTGTTTCCTTCTATTTATCTTTTTAAAAAAAATGTAAATTATGTTTTAGTGGCTTAATTTTGCACTTCTTCCCTCTCCAAATCTGCTGAGATTTGGATCCTGAGGTCCAGGATGCTGAGAGAGATCCACAGTGGGCAGTGCCTTCATTTTAACCAAGCTGGATGCAGGTGGCTGAGTTTTTGGGATGGTTTTCAGCTGTGCAGTCGTGTTTCAGATGGGCGCTTGTAGTGAGATCCCTTGGAAGCCACCTCAGCTGGCTTCTTGTGCCAGTGCTCTTCCATCCTCCCCTTCTCAAGCTGCTCTTAGGAACAGCAGTGCCATGGCCAGTGTGGGTTTCTCTCTGGAGCCCTTTGCTGTGAAATGCAGAGGTCCAAATCTGCTCTGTTGGGTCCCAGCATCCCTGGGGCTCTGGGCTCAAAGGGATTGCTCTGTACTGACAGGCCACCCAGAAAAATGAGTCAACCAAAGTTATCTGGACCAGAAGAACTTCTAAAATTTCTTGTTCCTGCTTTTTTATCTAGGCCTGGTGTGGCTGACAATGTAATTGCCTCTGTTGATTGTTGTGTGAGTGGTGCCACAGTGATTAGAGGGTTAAGGATAAGAAAAGCAGACAAAATGTTATTTTTCTTTGCTTTTACAAAAGTACTTTTTATTTTTAGTTGAGTGGGGAAAGGAATGAAGAAAAACATAAAAAAAACAGTCTTATCATTGGTTTCCAAAAACACAAATCAAGTGTTTTGCTTCTTGGTTTTTGCAAAAGTCTCCTCTTGGAGTGTGGGGTGGGGAGGGAGGGGGAATTCTGTGCACAAGTGAATATAATGCCTAGAAATGTCATTTGTGGGCACCAGTTTGAGGGGTCAGATTCCAAACTCTTCTGATAAATAAAGCTGACTGGTTTTATGTCATTGGTTTGGCCAGGGATGGATTTGTTGACATCAACCAAGTCACTTCAACTGTCTGTGCCTTTTCTCCCCTTTGTCTTATCTTCTTCATCTCTAACAGGAGACATTTGCTCATGTTGAGCTCATGCCATGGGGCTATGATTTCATCTGGCACATTCAGATGTTACTAGAGTAGGGGTAATAATAAGTTGGTTGGGAGATTTTTAAGATACCCTATTTCTCAGCTGGTTGGCTTTCCAGCAATAAATGCAGGTTTCCAAGTTAATTTTGGTTCCATTTAGTGCCTTCTGCTCCATGCAGAAGCTTCAGGTCTCTTAGATATGCAATTTGTACATACATGCCCCTTTGGCTCAGAAGTGGAATCACACTATTATTGTGTGATGTGACATGTATTGAAGAAATGGGGGGAAAAAAGGAGCATCTAATTTGGAGTTTATTCATCTTTGCTGTCTCTTCAACTGCAAAGTCTGTAGTTTGCATTTAGATTTGTGTGGTGGTTGAGTCTTGCGTGCATTCACAGCAAGAAATTCTAGAAGCTGTTGAGTTTTACTATTGCTAAATATAGTACTCGTTCTAATACTCTTCAAAATATTTAACAAAAAGGAAAGTTTGTTTTCATAGTGTTTGGCATTTTACAGCCTCAGTGATAAGCAAAAGTTTTAGTTGTACCTTAATACTGGCTGAAAGTAGAACGCTGTAATGTGACCTCTAAAATAGATTTCATTATTACATATACAACATTCCTCCTAGTTGTTTTAAAGACAGTATTTACAGAGAGCAAAACCTGATTTACAGTTTTACTTGAAACAGTTGCTGTAAAAACTTCATGCAAAAGTGATGTCAGACTAGTATAAAACATATATAAATGATATAAAACTAGTTTGGGATTAACCACTTAGTAATATTCTATCACTCTAAACATAATGGACCAACACCAGGACTCAAGAATAAGGTTAATAATTAAATGTATTTGAAAATGCAGTAAATGTATTTGTGCACACTTCTAGCAGCTACAACATACACATTTTTCATATTGAATGCAAGAGAATAGCATCTGATTTTAAGGGAAGTTACTTTTACCAGAAAAACTAAAATAAAAAGAGGAGAAATGCGAATTGCAGCAATATTTTACCTCTTACTGCAATTTTCCCTATAATCAAATAAGCTGTGACTGCCAGGACATTTATCTCATTTGTCAGGATGTCCAAGTTGTTCGTCATCAGCCACCTCCAGCAAGCCAGCCTGTCCACTGCATTATGTTCCGTACTCAGCTGGTCAGAAGAAAACCTTGTTGCAGACAGATGGTGAAGAGATAGTAGGGATTAAATAAGTAAAACAAAATCATGTGAAAACTCGTTATTTGTAAGTACATATTGGGGTTTGTTCCAGAGGTCATCTGGTTTCTTGCAGTCGCTGACTCCATGAAAAATAAAATGGATTTTGTTTATTCCACTTAATTTGCATCCACACACAAAGTGCCAATTTTCAGTCTGTTTTAATTTTTTTTCCTCTTTTTTTTTTTTTTTGCAAAAGGAAGAAGCAGAATTCCAGCTGCTCTGTCATTATAAAATAACAACCAAAATTAAAAAGTGTGGAAACCAGGCACTGAGGGCAGGAGAAAGGGTTTTTGGAGGGAGGCTGGTGTTTGCAGCAGCGCTGTGTGCAGGAAGGCCTAGAAATGGCCTTATAAAGGGGATGGTTTTTAGTATTTTATAGGTCGTCCTTCATTGTGGTGTCTCAGCCTTGGGCAGAGTCATCTTTATTTATAGTGGGTCAGAAACCATTTTTGTGGCTCCTCTTAAAATCACAGAATGGTTTGGGTTGGAAGGGACCTACACAGATGGTCAAGTCCACCCTCCCCAGGGACACCTTCCACTTGTCCAGGTTGCTCCAAGCCCCATCCAACCTGGCCTTGCACGCTTGTTCAGTGGTAATTAACAGGATGCCTTCATCGCTGATGGTCTCCCCCTGCATTTTCATGGCACTGTTCCCACTGTTTGCCTCCCCTTCCCTTCCTCTGTCTTCCCTCAGCATCTTAAGATTGGTGTTTCTGGGCTTTGTGGGTTTTGCTATGTGGATAACTGTGTACTGTCCAGGAGCACTTTGTTCATCATTTAGATGTCCACAGGTTTGGGGAGCACCATGAAGGCAGCCAGGGGGTGTGTGGCAACTTCTGCTTTTGGTACCTCACTCTTGCAGATTCAGGAATAGAAAATTCATGACAAAACCACTTTGCACCCTTCGAACTTTTGCCTCTGTCAAGGAAACCACTGATTACCTTTTTATGATTGAATCAGTTTCTTTTCACATAGATGCTTCGTGCCAAAGTAGTCAAAAGTTGGGACTATGCACAAACTTCAGGGATTGATTTTTATTTTCTTTATAACATGCAAAATACCATTTACAATAATTTAATAAAATGCATATTCAGTATTTAAAGTTATCATTACTATTTTACAGTACAGAAGTTACATTGTGCTGATGGTATTTATCCCATCTGTTTCTAATTTTTTTGACCTTCACTCATATTTATTTGTTATTTCTTCTCTGGTGCTGTCACTGCTACTTTTCTGAAAATACCTATTATAATTTCTTAAATTTTTGTACTGATGGACAGATGGACCATGAAGACCATTAGAAGAAGTGAAAACTCGAATAGTAGGAGTAGCACTAAAGACATAATTAAGTGAACTATGTTTGGGCAGGACGTGTAATGAGGAATTCTCTCATTTCTTTCTTAGAAAAAGTTGTTAGTTCTATGTATATAGGTCAAAACTTCCCCCCACCCCACTCTGCCATTTGAATGTCTCAGAATTACTCAGCCTGTTACCACATTTGGATGTTGCAGATAAAACCAATATTCTAGCACCTCGTGCGTTCCCCAGGCCAGGAAAAACTGAGTCCTGCTCAGAAGAGAGCCCGGGTTTTATGTTTTAGATACTCATTTAAACATTTCATTGTGCTGTTTGACAGATTAATTGCATTTTTGTTTGCCACCTGCATTCTGTGTTGCATCAGCATGAGCAAAAGGTGTCGAAAGAGGGGATGAATTGCAGTTTTCCACATGATGCAGTGCTAAAAGCCAGTAAGATTCCAGAAGGGAGAAGCGTAATATTTATTTTGCAAACCTCATTTTCTTCTGTGCATTGTCAGTTCAGCTTCTCGATTTTCCCTTGGCTGAGTTAAGAAAGGAAACACAGATTGAAGTGGCGACTCCACGGGTACATTGCCTCTCACAAGGGCCTTTAGTAAATAATTTAGGAAAAAAATTACTTCCCTGCATTCGACTAGAGGACAACTGAGTAAGATTGACTATATTTTAATTGTCACATTTGTGCTTTTGGTTGTTAGAAGTATTTTGTTACACTGCTAGAAAGGCTGGCAATTAAAATGTAATGCTTCTGCCTCCTACTATACTCATCAACACCTATTTAAACATGCTTGAGATGCCTGGCTGCATCCCTGAAATTTGTGTTTTGGTGCCCAAACACTGAGCTTGTTTTTTGACATATCACAGACACATATATATGCATACATACTGTTTGTAGCATGTTTCACTTCATCTGCTGTACGGAGTTAGATACTGTTTGTGGCTTTTAGTGTCTCATCTAGTCCAGTATTTCATTTTCAGTGATAAAAGCTGCTTCTTTCCACATGGACTTGAGAGGTACCACTTGACCGTTACCATTCTGCATCTATTTAATATCTGAAGCATGAGGAACACTTCTTATTTTGCTTTATACTTACATTACAAAGCTTTAGGAATCACAGACTGAATCATAGAAAGGTTTAGGTTGGAAGGGACATTAAAGATCATCTTATTCCAACCCTCCCGGCCATGGGCAGGGACACCTTGCACTAGACCAGGTTGCTCCAAGCCCCATCCAGCCTGGCCTTGGACACTCTCTTCTCCCCCTCTCTTCTCCCCTTCTCCTTCCTCAACATCCAACACAATGTTTTTTTGTTCTGGGTTTGGGGACTGCTGTATTCTATGCCTGTACAAAGCCACTATAAATTATTGTTATATGCCTGGTTATACCTTTTCGGCAGATCACTCCCTCTTTAAATCATTTTAAGCTCCAAACAAGCCAGTTACTCAGCAGAGAGCAAATATTTACTTCCTGGAGAGTGTTTTTCATCAAATGACATGGCTGTATTGCACTTCCCTTTAGTTTGAACATGAAATGGCCTTTCTCAGGAAGAAATCTCCTTGTTCAACATCAGACAGAAAACTCAAGTAAATTCAATGACCTATATTGTTTTCATACAGGTCTGTGTTGACGTGAAATCTGTTCATCTTTGCAGCCTTTGGTGTCAAAATATTTGTGCTGTTAAATGGAAGGCAGAAATGACGAAAATCCTGTTGACAAGTACATATTGTAAATATGAGAGTGGAAATGTATGATATTGTCTTCCAGGAGATGAATGAGCTTCAGTTACGTGGGCTTAAATGTGGTTGTGCAAACCCAAAATGTAGCAGGTCTTCAGGATCTGGTTGGTGCCAGAGGTGCTCAGGGTACAATGGAATGTGGGCTTTCCTGCCTGTGGCTGTTGTGGGAAAGCTTTCAGATATATCCCTCTGTAAACTGGTAATTCTCAGCTGGGTGATGGAGATGTCCTGCTGGTGCCCTGCATGACCCTGCATCCATCTTGGAACTGAATGGTGGGATGAGATGCACCAGTAATGGGTTCAGGGTCATGAAATGCCATTAGCCGTGCAGTTCTGCATGCAAGATCTTGGGAATGGTTTTCTGTGCTTTAGAGCCTTTCCTGCTCATTTTCTCAAGGGCAGTGTTATGAAGTTAGGGCTGCTTTTGAAAAGGAGGAGGTGGGAGGACAAAAAAGTTTGAAGTTGGGTTCTCTGGTTGATGTTCAGCTTGAAATGTAGAAGCAGTGGTTTGCAACAGGTCGGTGTAAGCAACACCCAGTGGTACCTGCAGCTGCCAAAGGAGGGAGAAGAGACTCAGCAAGAGGACGTGGTCCTGAGCTCTGGAATCTGCTCCTTTTCTGATCAAAGTCCAGATATTGTTATCCTTAGGACAGGCTTCAAAACTTGAGGGGTGTTTTTGTGAGAGGACTGTGGTGCTTTCCTACTATGCTGAGGTAAATTTGTGTGGGTTTTCCGGGGTCACTGTGATGTCTGTGATTTTAACTCCTGAATTTGTTATCTAAATCCCCACTTTAGAAAAAAAAAATGATCAAACTGCAGAATAATTAGAAAGCATAAATCTGTGTGTGATGTTCTGCAAAGCTGTTGGGAGAATGTTCAGATTTGTCACTCAGTCTGATACTACAGATCAATACAAATGAAGTGAACTCATTAACATCAGGATTTAACAGGTCTCTTGCACCAGAAGCAGAATGTAGNTTTTTTTCCCCCCCCCCCCCCCCCCCCCTTGTGCCATCTCACAGAAATGTTGAAATTTGCAATTAGGTCATTTTAACCATTGGAAATCTAGAGGAGCAAATATTGAGTATTTCAGCGTGGGAAACAGTGGGGAGGAGTTGGAGGGTGAGGACAGACCAGCTGAGGTGACCCATGGGAGGACAGCCCTGCTCCCTGACCTCTCTTGCAAAGCCCAGCCCTGGCTAAAAGGCAAGGGGAGGGGGCAAGTCCTCCTTCAAATATTTTCCCTGGAAACGAAATCTAAATAAATCAAAGTTACAGGTGCCACTGGTTTCATGTACAAATCCCACCTTGGCACAGTGCCCTGCTGCGTTTCCCTACTCAGGTCAAGGATTTGTATCTGAAACTTTACCTCTTTTGGGCTCTGCTCCTGTGATTTGGTCCATGTGGTTTGAGAGGATGAACATCAAAATCACTTATGTGAAATGGACTTCTAAGAAATTATCTAAAATTGGTTACTAGGAATGAAAAGGCCACAAGTTTAACAACTGTCATCAGTCTAATAATACTTTTATGCATTATTTGTGGGTGAATATTCAATAAGCTGGCCACAATTTTCATCTCTAGGGCAATGTAGTTAAATAAAGCAAAATGTAGGGGAAAAAAAATAGAACTTTATTTTACCCAAGCAAACTTCCAACTAGAACAAAAATCAGTTTGCCATCAGTTGTACTTGATGGAGGTTTAAATTATCTTTCTTTCATGGGAACATTTAGTAGACCGAGCTATATTTAAATCACAAGGTTTGTACTTAGAACATCCAGAAATTAGGTTATTATTTATTAAAAGACCCACTGCATTCTCAGTAGTGATGAATGCAAGAAAGAAAAACTTGTTTCCATCATCAAATTTTAAAGTACAATCATTTAGCTGTGCTTGTACAATTACTACTAAAATGCCATCTATATAAATGACTCTGTAATCACATTTACAAAAAAGTACCACAGGATGGTATTTCTGTGGCTGCTGGAAGAAGAAGACTCTAGAAAATACTGCCTAATCTGGGTGGCTGTGTTTTTAATTGCCCAAACTGCACCTAAAAAAGTAAAAAAGGATATTTTTTTCTCAATAGTCACCTCGTTGTCTGCAGTGATTAGCACAGATAAGAATGTAAGAAGAGGCCTAGGCAACAGTTAAATTAAATTTTAGAAGTCACATTCTTCCTAAGAGCTGTAATTTTGCTCCCAGTAGGCCTTTAAATGCTACTCACATGCTGCCTTCTCAGTCCCATTATAGATGTCAATGCTCCTTAAGTTTGGCTTTGTTTAAAAAGAAAGAAACCCTTCTTTTTGAATGGAACGGGGAAGCAAATCATTAGATTAAATTGCTCAGGAAATGATATGTGTAAATTGGATCTGTGGAGCTGTTACACAGCCTGCAGTAAACCTGGAAATATAAGGGCATCATATGTGTGGAAGGAGGGAGAGGAATTTAGAAATACTGCCCTGGCACGAAGGGGTGGTGGTAGGAAAATCAAGGCTCATGTTGAGACATGAATGTCAAGGGCAAAAAAGTTCTACAACTGCAGTGGTAGCAGGGAGACTGGGAATGTGTTTCTGTAGGGACATGATGCAGAAGGGGTGACTGGGAACAGTCAGTGTGAGTTTATCACAGATAGAGCCTGCCTGTCTGGGCAGATTCACTTTGGTGCAAACCTGGCTGGATTTGGGGATGAGGGGAGAGCAGGGAATGTTTTCTTCCTTTTGAACAAAGCTTTTGGCAGTTCCTCCTGGTATTACTCAAGCTGGGGGTCTGGTGGGATGGTTGTGTCTGGTGGGCAACCAGAGGGGTAAAGCTCTGCTTGGATGGTGGCACTCAGAGGTTGTGTTTAGTGTCATCTGCTCTGTCTTCTGGAGACGGCAGCAAGTGGACGAGGGACTTGTTGTGTTAGAGCATCCTGCTCATTTAATACTAAAAGATGAAGGCACCCTGGGGTACCAGAGTGGAACTGCAGCTTTTGACTGTAACCAGTATCTTCAGACTTCAAAACTTGTATGAATTTCTTACTCCTTTAGTTCATGGAATTGCAGAATGGTTTTAGTTGGAAAGGACCTTCAAGTTCTTCTTGTTCCAACCCCTCTGCCATGGGCAGGGACACCTTCCACTTGATGAGGTTTGTCAAAGCCCTGTCCAGCCTGGCCTTAAACACTGCCAGGGATGGGGCATCCACAAGTTTGCTGGGCAACCACTTCCAGTGCCCTCACCACTCTCACAGTAAAGAATTTCTTCTTAATATCTAATCTAAACCTACTCTCTTTCAGTTTAAAGCCATTTCCCTTGTCCTGTCCTCCATGCCCTTGTGAAAAATCCCTCTCCAGCTCTCTGGTGGCCCCTTTAGGCACTGGAAGGTGCTATAAGGTCTCCCTGTAGCCTTCCCTTCTCCAAGCTGAACAACCTGAGCTTTCCCAGCCTGTCTCCACAACAGAGGGACTCCACCCCTCAGTGCATCTTTGTGGCATCCTCTGGACTTGCTCCAACAGGTCCACAAACTTATTTTGGGGCCCCAGAGCTGGATACAGCCCTGCAGGTGGGTTCTCACCAGAGCAGGGTAGAGGGGAAGGATCACCTCCCTTGACCTGCTGTCCACGGTGCGTTTGATGCAGCCCAGAACACAGGGCTTTCTGGGCTTCAGGTGAACATTGCTGGGTCATGCTGAGCTCCTTGTTCACCCACAGCCCCAAGTCCTTCTCTCCAGGGCTGCTCTCACTCCGTTCATTCTCCATTACATCCATTCTGCATTCGGTCTGCACTGGGACAAGGTTTGCACTGAGTCTGCTAAAGGAGAGTCTGAAGTGTGGGACAAAGCCAAGGAAGATTTTATCCCTGCACCAAACTTACCGACACCTTTCTCCTGGAAGCTCTGTCAGCATTCAGGAAATAGGGAATTTATACCAGCAAGGTGTCACGTTCTGCTTAGCCCTTGTGAAAAGGTGGGACAAGTGCACTCAGCTTTGCTACCCTCACCTGACCATGGGCAAATAGGTAACTCCTGGTAGCAGATCGGCTACAGGAGCAACAGGCCAGAGGACTTTTCCTGGAAAGTATTACTCCATCACAGAAATCATGCCCTTCTGCTTTCTGAGCCCACAGATACCTGTTTGTAGCTGGCATTTGTTTTTCCTGTTACCTTGCCTATAGCTAATTTGTAATGAGAGAGAGGATTTAGCCTAGAGACTGTGTGGTAAAAGATTGTTCTTATTATTTGTGTTTTGCTAAAAGTAAGAATGAGGTACTGAGATAGCTGATTTTAAGGCAGGCATTATTCAGAACAGTGTACAGTACTGATTTAAGCATTTATTTTATGATGGCATATGTTACTCCAATAGCTGTAGCAAGCATTTTAATAAAATATGGATTTATTTTACTGAAAATCTTTCAAATTTTTAGTACAGCTGTGAGCTGAAGTTTATTTTGGCACACTCAACTGTGCTGTCCTCTACATTAAATGTTTAATTGAATCCCTCTAGTCTCTCAATTTAAACACCTGAAATCTATGGTCTGAATAACAGTATTTGTTGTTTCATGTTCATAATTATTTTAAGAGCTCTGAGAAACCAAAATACTTGGATGGAAAACATCCATTCACTTCAGGAACATCAAGCCTTAGTCTATGAAATAAAAAAAGACTTCTTAGTTTTGTCAATGGATTGGAAAACAGAAAAATGCTGAAAAATGCTCAAGCTAAATTGATTGTGGAAACTGCAGGCCAATACACAGTTCACACTTACTTCATGTGCTGTAATTATTACAGAAGTGATGAGTGTGTGTTGTGCCTCTCAGGGCCCAGAAAAAGATCTAATTTTATTTTTCTCCAATAAGTGTTGTGTGCAATTAATAGTAGCCATGTGGGGGAGTGATGAGGAGTCAACTTTGTGGCAGAATTTGGTCTGAGTTGGAACCAGAGGATCTGTGTGTGCGTGTGGACCTGAGTGGTGCAGTGAAGGTGAGTTGAACACATGCACATCTTTGGCAGGTCGAGCCAAAATGAAGGATGAGAGGAGCGTCCAGGCAGATGGAGGCACTGCCATGCTTTATTGATGAATACAGTTGTGATTGGAGTACAGTTACAGAGTGCTAAGAGCTCGGAGCTGAGATAACCATCTCATAGGAAGCAGTATTGTCTTACACTGCTGTGTTTAGTTCTTCTGTACAACATGGGTTTATCTAGCATTAAAAAATAAATGTATAAACCATCCTGGGAGCAACAGTCTTTTCTGATTCTAACAGTAGCTTTTTTGGTGGTGTAAATGTTTCATCAACACATGAATACAATTTTATTCATCTTAATTTCTCCTTCACATATTCCCATGATTAATTTATTACTCTTTTGGTGATCTTTCAAGGGTTTGCCCAACAGAATTCTTATGGCTATTTTTATAGTTTAGCTTCCTAATTGGCTTTTTGTTTTAAAATGAAAATAAGTTTTTTTCCGAATCTAAACCTGCCAGGATTCTCTGCATTAGAAAGGACCACTCCTCTCTCCTCAACTCCACTTTTCATGTAATAATAAAATGTTCAGCTCTAGTAGAAGACAGACAAAAGTACATAAAAATATGATAGGGAAACCTGTGTTCATGAGATGGATCAGGGAGCACAAACTCAGGTTAGACAGTCAGCTTCTGCAGATTGTTAAAAGATATTTCTTTACAGGGTAGCAGTATCCAATCTTTATATATCCACTGTGGAACTGGGATGGTGGCACATTGCTGACACCAAGATGTACTCCATGGATGAATGTGTGCCTGTCCTTGTCTCGTTAGGCACACTGAGAATGACTCTTCAGCTGTAGTGGGACATCTGAATATTTTATGGATTTGCTCTGACAGCAAGCATGAGTGTTTAATAAGCAAATACTATACATATTTTAAAGATGAGGAACCTGGATGCATAGAAGGGAAGTGGTTTGAGATGACAGGGATGATGGGAGGATGGTGACAGAATCAGGAACCGACTGTACGTTCCCTGAATCTTGGCTAGTGCCTTAATCCTTCTAATTTCTCCCAGCTCTGAGTCGCCTCTGTTCCCTTAGGAAAACACTTGCCAGCAGAATTCCTCTAGGCTCGGTCTTGTGCAACTTTTTTGCAAACAGAATGGAAAAGTCTAAGCTGTGTCATCAGTTAAGATGTCAGCAACTTAACTACCAGAAACTGATGGGCAGCATCCCGTTCTGCCTGTCAGATACAAGAATAGCCTTGCAGTGTGTGAGAGACACTGTGCTTAAAGAAGCACTAACCCAAGCGAGGTGGCAGCAGTGCTGGTCCTTCAGGAGAACTCGGTGCTGGTGTCTGACTGAGAACTCCCCTCCCAGCAGCATTCCCTGGGTAGGGTGATGAGGGTGCCACAGAAACTCCTTCTCACTGCAGATTGCCCTTCAAGCACCTGGCACAGTGATCTGTTTATCCATTGCTGGTCTCCAAATATCCTTATTTTGGTGCACCTGGGTAAACAAGTGCTTGAACCCCCAAATCTTTCAGTTATTTAATGACAGCAAGAAGAACTTGTTACTAATTTAGTACTGAAAGTCCCCGAGTTCAGTGTTTCCCATGCTGTGCAGGGCTTGCAGCCCAGTTAAAATCTCTGTCCTCTTGTCCATGGTGCTCTCAGTGGGATCATCACAAGCTCTCTCCTGGAATTCAGCTGATTTATGGTAAGACATCCCTCTTCATCCCAACTTCTCAGTAGTAATTGCTTCCTGTTAATGGACATCGTGAGCAGGGGGAGATTGATATCAGTAGATGATGATCAGTGAAAGAAGGCTCATCTGTTCTGTTCATTCCGACAGGAAGCAGACCTGTGACCAAAAATCAGTCAGCCTTAAGTTTTTGGAGCTGTAACTCCCCAAAGTGTAGGATCAGGAAGGAATGTCCAGGTTGCCTCGAACCTCTTTGTATCATGTAAATACCTGATACAGTTCATCCCCAAATTCTTAAAAGACAGATCTTTCAGAAGGGCGTTTCAGGTATACAGAAGATGAAGACACCACCATAGCCCTTGATGGTGTAGTCAATGACATCCACTTTAACAAGAAAAGAAAATCCTGGAAAATACAGATTTTTGAATGAGCTTCTAAGCTGCTCAGTGTTATTATGTCTTCCTTTAAGATTAGGCAATCTTTTTGTGTCTAGTATTTCTCCCTGCAAAGTGTAATCATGTTACCTCTCAGGTTTTTTTGGCAATCTGAATTCATTGTGTTCCTCAGCCTTTTTTTTTCCCCAGCACTGAGTTTTTCTTTTTGCACACTTTCCACCCTACAGAATGTGGATGCCAAAGCTGTTTATAATGTTGGTAATCCTGTCCACAATGGCAAAAACTTCTTCCATACTCGAATTGAGCAGGTTTTTTCAAGGAAAACATTACTTGTTCATGTTGAGGTGTCGCTCTTGGAGCTCACACAGTTTCACATCACTTTTAAGGCTCTAATTCCCCACCCTGTCAGTGTGACAGTAGTCTTTTCTAATGGCACAGCTTTCCATCTTGGATTTATTAAAGCCTGTTTGATTACCCCAAGTCTCTGTGATCTTCATTTATCTGTGATCCAAAATGACTGTGTGATTGCACTTTAGCTATTATTTTTTAGACAGTTATTATTCTTTTTATGATGTTCACAGTCATTTTTGCAAAGATTTTCTATCTATGCCCACATTGTTGGTGAAGATGATGACAAATACCCATTAGAAACATCTCTACTGAGAGAGTTTTTCATTGACAAATGTGTCCTAAACTAACTGATCTTAATCCTTTTAATAGGTGTTTGTTTTTATCTTTTATTTTTAGCTCTGTGTGGCACTAACTTTGTAAACCAGAATGTCAGTAGTGCTAACTTGGGCCCCCTGCAAAACTCTATAATTTGTTGCATCTTCATGGTTGCCTCAGATGAATTTGTTAGATGTTTATGAATCCTGGTGATGAATGTAGTATAAGAATTAAGATTATTATTTTCTAATGAAAATAATTTGTTCTTTGGTAGAAATAATCAACAATGTGTAAGTACACATGTATGGGTTTCATTAGTTATTCATTCTTGTTGGCCAGATCAAGTTTAGAAGTAAATTTTCATACCAGATATGCCCAATGGCCCAAGAATTTCAACAACTGTACTTTATTAATTAATTGAGACCATAATCTTGTACTAGGAAAGAGATATAAAAACCAGAATTTAATAATAAACCCATAAAGTAGCCTTCCAGTAGAGAAAATGGACTTGGAATCTCTTTAATAGTATTTGGCTCACTCCTTTGAATCTGAATGTGCATGCACAACTGCACACAATTAGAATTATTTTTTCTAATGTATCTGTGTGTGTGTGCTCAGTTTCTGTAGAGAAGAGATCTTGCATTCCCCACTGTAACTCTGTGCAGTGAGTAGAATATATAGTACAACTTGTTTGGGTCAGAATGAAGTAAAATTGTACTGTGATATTCCTACATTTCTGGTAGAGTAAGCTGCTCAAAATTCTGTTTTGCAATTATCTTGATTATTTAAGTTCTTTGGATGTCCTTGTGAGAGCGATATGCTGTTCTTTCCAGCTAAAATTATTCAGCTGTTTCTTTCCTCAGTTAATGTAGGGAGAGAAAATCAATAGAGAAGATAATATTTTAGCATTAGTTGATCCTAGGGTCTTATTTGATTCGAGCATAGCAGGCTAAGTAGCAAATGCTCTTAGCAATTGTTTCTGTTAGTGGAATTTTGAAAGCACTAAGAGAAATTTTGATCCATGGAGACAGTACAGTAATTCACATTGACATATTTTTCCCATTTGCCACAGGGCAAGTGGAACTATTAATGCTCCTGTGCAAAACCTTTTTTCTCCTTTTCTGTTTTTTTAAGAGCAGAATGGAAACAGTATTGATGCTAACAGAGGATTATATATAAAAATTTGGACTACCCTGCAGCCATGAAATGGAAAAATATTCAGAAAATTTGCTATCACTGTATCTTTGTTTTTTTTTAAAAATAGAAACCCCTGTGCATGAGCATATATATATATATTTATTTACATGGTGGATTTTTATAGTGTTTTGGAGGTTTGATGGTTGTTTTAAGCATCTCTGGGGTCAGGGAGCAGGTAGCAGTGATTGTAAAATAAACTGTTTGCATACTGCATGTCCATATGAACTGATTGTAACAATAAAATCTCCTCTGAATACATTCTGTGCTCCACAATGTACAGTCAGTGCCCAATGGAGACAGCCGTTCCAACCATGTATACACAAGGAATATTTGTTATCCATTGTAGTATTTTGCCTGCAGCTTTGAGAGACCCAATTTTATCTTCCCTTCAGCAGCCAAAATGATGTCAGCATCAGCGTGGTACTTTTTTCTTTGAATGTTTCAAGGAGCAAGAAATGGAACTGTTTGTTGATAAATGAAGACTTATTTAATATATATATATATAAATTTAAGCAATTTAACTCACTTAGTGCTGTAAAACTTCCTTTGAAATGAGATTTAAATGTGAGTACTTGAAAATTTGGTTGGTTAGATGTGCAGGAGATAACAGGCAGTTGCCTGCTAATAATGCCAGAAACAATAATTAGAGTGAGGAGCAGTTAATGAGAGATGACCAAATATATTACATATCTTCTCAGTGTGCATCATCTTGGCCATATATTACCAAAACGTGTGTGTGCTATTAACTTAAAAATTAACTGGAAAAATTTTCTAGATAAATTAGCAAACAATTTCTTTGGTGTCCTTTCCATCCTCCTCCCCTCCCCCCCTTTTTTTTAAGAGAGCCAAGAGACTAAGCTTAGGTCACAAATGAGATGAGTTTGATGACCTCAGCCTGTGGCCTTGCAGACATCTGTCTACATCTCAAAACATCCATAGATTTTAGTACAATTGGAAATCTCTCGTCAGGAAAGATCCAGGAGCAGACTGGGAACACTTAATTCTTCCTGTGATTTTAAAACCTCAGAAAACAAAAAAAAAAATCATCCCTTTCAGTTCTTGGTATTTAGTAGAAGTTACAGTTGTGGTGCTTAAAAGGAAAAACATTCAAAATACTCTTGTTGAACCAAGGTAGGGTATTTTTTTTTCTCCTTAGACTATTTATTATCTCCATGAATTACTGTTCATTCCTCTCTCGTGATAGTCCTTTCTGATGTGGGTCTCTCTGTAATGTTAATCATAGAGGTGCAGCCTCTGGGAAAGACACAAACTTTAACCTTTCTGGGTCATGGGTCCTGGAAGCCACTTCAGTTAGAGATCAGCACAGTACAGCGATACACAGCGTGTTCTCATTTGTTTCCAGGTCTTTCAGGAAAAGTGAATTAATTATTTATACACTATCTATATACATTTACTTATTATTACAGCTCAGTTGTCTTTAGCCTCCAGTAGTTAATTTAAAGTACATTTTTCCTAAGGTAACTTCATCATCTGTGATATAACTTGCACTGTTCATAAGGCGTATCAAATCATTTTAATTAAGAACCCAATCTGTTTGCATGGAAGTATTTGCCTTTTTGTCTGTGCCTGCTGAATGTTCCTCTTCCATAGTGATGTATGAGCCTGTACTGTGATCGTTCTTTCAGATATATAAAATAATACATATTAATAAAAGAGTATTCTGGTATCCATGGCTTTTAAAAACTCTGCTCATAAAATTAAATAGGACCCAAATTAACCATAAGAATTTGAGGGGAAAAAAGAGCTTTTGTATACCTTAATATTTTCCCTGGACTTACGTGGTGGAAATGAAAACTTTAAAATTGTTGGTTTCATCAGTGTGGCAGATTTTTGAATGTTCATTGTGTTACCTGTGATCTGGTAGTTCCGATGGCACGTCAGTGCAGTGAAAAATAACAGTTCATTACACAGAAGCAGTACCAGATACCCTGCCTCGTGAAAAAGACAGCATATGTTAAGAGACCCAATAAAAGTCTTAGTGAAATGACCTCAAGTTGTGCCTGGGAGGTTTAGACTCGAAATTAGGAAAATTTTTTTGTGGAAAGGGTGGCCAGTCACTGGAAAGGCTGCCTGGCACAGTGGTTGAGTCACTGTCCTTGGAGGGATTTAAAGGATGTGTAAGACATGGCACCTGGGGACATGGTTCAGTGGTGGCCTTGGCAGTGCTGGGTTAATGGGTGCAGTCTGTGATCCTAGAGGTCTTTTCCAGCCCAAACCATTCTCTGAGTCTGTGTTTACAGCTCACGTTGAACTCTGTGTGGGCTTTCCACAGTGGCACCGTGACTCAGAAACACCACGGATGTCTCTGCCCAGCCACCCTGCCAACGCCTGCCTGGCACAACAATAGCTGTCTTTAAACTGCCCCAGTGATTCTGCTGTCAGGAGCAATGGGCGTTGTGAGATGATGGAGTTCCCAGAAGACACTTGTAGGACCACAGTTGTGCTGTGCTGTGATACAAATTGAACAAAACATCTCTGTCAGATGGTGTTTTCCTGTGCAGAAGAGTTGAACCGTTAAAAAGACAATGATATAGCAAACATTTTCATGAGATGTGTTCTCTCTGCAGCGTTTTCTCTGTGTAATATGATAAGGCCTTTGGAAAGTTTATCCATTAATCTTTAAATAATACCATCCTATCATAATGCTCAGTGCTGCCTTAGTCTGTAAGTCAGGGTATTTGGCAATAAAGATCAGCTCAAGTAGCAGTAAATCTGTTGATACTGATTATCACCTATTTGAATCGCCTTTGCTTCTGTAGAGAAATTGTATATTACAGGAATATAAGTAGTGTGATCAGGCAGTCTTTTTGCTGGGATAACAAGCTGCTTCTCTCTTTACATTATACAGCAATACAAAGGGAGTTTTTTCAAATTTTTTTCTTCATATCAGTGTGTACGTTGTCACAAACTGATGTCCTTTAGGATTTGAATTGTGTCTTGGGAGTCTGGCAAAGGGATAAGGATTCCTTGCGGTTTATTTTTCAGCTATTGAGTTCTAGGTCTTGAGAGTGGGAAGTAAAAAAGCCCCACAAAAGTCTCTGTTTTGGCTTAACAAAATAAAAAATGGTGTGCCTCTCAATAACCGCCTCTGAAATGGTTGTTAGAAAAAGATACACGTATTAGGAGAGGGTTAAAAATATTAGTGTGTGGCAAGGTATATGGAGGCAGAGAACATAGAATGTGTTTCTGTGGCTAATGGGGTATGTGTTTTACACATGAAACCTTGCTAGTTTCTTTTTACTGTTCTAAAATCATCGACCATTCACTGTTACGGATTGCCTACCCTGTATATTGTTCCATATGTTGTAACTATGGAATTGATTTTCACTGCCCATCTCTTTGCTACTGTTTTTCTCTACTCTAATGTTCCTGCTTTCTTCGAGTAAAAAGGACTGATCACTGACATTATTATTATTTTTACATACTTAGTAGGATGTTTTTCTCGTTTTGTTTACAGATTTCTGGATATACTACTTTTTAAATTAAATTAAAATGACTTAAATAACCAGATAGAGCTTGCACTTTTTATTACAGTCCACTAAATTACCTAACAGTTATCTGTAGGCAGATTTTATTGTGCTCAAGGAAACGCGTGCAGGTTTTTCAATGTGCAAATGTTCTGTGTCCTTAGCTATAGGTGCTGCTCTCAGTGAGAGTTCCTGAAGGTGCCTGAAGTGCTGGGGTGAGGGGGTGCAGCAGCTCAGTGGTGTCAGGGGGTAGCACTGTCAGGTTTTGGGTGTACGTGGGTGTGATCAGTCAGGGACAGGCAGGGTGCTGCCAGGGAGGTGCTGGAGTCTCGGGAGCTGCTGTGGGGATTCACTAGAGGTCACTTCTTGCTCACTAATGAATCACTTCCTTATCTGGTGATAGTGGAGTGCCTGGTAGAGCAGTATTTCATGAGGGTACAAAGCAGTGTTCAATTTGAAGAGGATGAAATTCAAGCCTCATAACTTGTCATCATCCCAATTTGACAAAGCAAGAGAGTTCATTTCAATGTCATAAATGTATATAATCCCAATGCGTGGTCGTGCTCAAGGTCCTTAACAGAAAATGGATATTTTCATGTAACACTGTTTTGCTTTTTGTATCCTTTATTATCCTTGCTAGTCTTTCAGATGAGTAAGCCTCGTGGTTAGTTTCAGAGCAATGCTGAGATGTTGCTTTGATTCCATACCTGTCTTTATTTGTTCCCGAGGGCATCCTCAGTTTTGTGGTGTGTGTTTCAAACAAGGAAGTACAATGCTCTCTGTGCCAGCTAGTGAATGAATGACATTCATAAATGCAAATGTAATTGTTTGGGAACTTTAAAACTTTCTTTTTTTCCTGGCTACTTGTTGTGCAGCTTGGACAAAAATAAGATGCTAAGTGTGGTAGAACAGAATGCAGGACGTCCACTGGTTCTCCTTAGGCCACTGGATGGTTCATTATTCTCTGTATTGCCTGTGAAATTGCTAACACCAGACAGGTTATTGAATCTACTACGAACTTGTGGGTTTTGATCTTTTCAATTGGCCTTAATATGTAGATCTGTTTCTTTGCATGCAGAATGCAGCATCATAAAGAGTATCTGGTTCTCTTCATAATTTTAAAGAGACCATCAGACTTCATAACTACTCTGCATCACCTAAAAAATAGTACTTTGCTTCATGACCAGGCCCAGACTGATTTAAAATTTGAGAAGTAAATTACTACTCAATAATCCAGTTCTATAAAAGTAAATGCAGAATGTTGTTATGCTGGTTCATTATATGGAAAGCATAATGCATTATAATTTTTAATGGAATGTGAGTGTAATATATTCTAAATGCCTTCTTTTAACACCCAGTGAGACAGTGGTCTCACTCACCTACTGAGGGGCTGTCCACAGAATTCTGTTAGTAGCTACAGGTAAATTTTTAACATTTCATTATTAGCAGGAGACTCAGCATAGTATCTGTGCAACTTACACAGTGTGAATGAGCTCCAGGATTTCAGACAGGTGAGGAGGAGGAAACCTTCCCCGGGTTACTAACCCACTTTTTGTCCTTTCATGTTAATTGGCTGTTTGTTCCTAGGAACACAGATTGTGCTGCTTCTCCTTTACCTCATCCAATGTCAAATCCCCAAAGAAGCCCTGCCAGCGCAGAAGAGAAGCAGCCATATGGGGCAGGTTGCAGTTGTTCCTTCAGGTCTGGATTTATTCCACTGTGAACAGATGGACAATGGCTGACATCCACTAATGGTTCTCGATAGGTTTCTTCTGCTGTTCATCTGTATCTTCTTTTTCTCTTCAGCCAGAACACAGACCTTCCTGGAAATGGTCTGTTAACTCCTCGTGACTAGATAGAAAATAATACCTCTCGTTTCACGACAATCAGAAAATGCAGCGCATTTAATTCCACCCAGGTTCTTGTGTTTTTAGCACTTGTATGAAGAGGGTGAGATCAAGAAGAAAATCTCTTAGTCACTTAATAGTGATAACATCAGAGGAGAGAGGTTTTTCTGTTCGCTGGTTTGTAGGGAATTTATTCTCCCATTCATTCCACACACTACAAGCTTTTTCAGGTTTGTATGGCCGGTATTTCCAGCACAGAGCTGGCAGAGCTGTTCTGTTCTGAGAAAGGAGAGTGCACATTTGGCGTTTCAAAAATGACTTTGAATGTTTGACACAGCTGAACTTCTTGTTCATTAAGTGCAACTTTAATCTGCAACGTTGATCCTTCAGCAAACCTTCTTTATAACAGTAGGTGAAGGTCCCCTATTATATTTCATGCTTGCGATGACCAGCATTTCTTAAAGATGAAGTGGTTCCCTTTAGTCAATTATTCTTTTTTCCATTTTCCCCTTAGAACCTGCTGAAAATGTTTCTCCAAAATGACTTCCACGTGAACCAGACAGCATTAACTGCTTACAGTGGGAAGTTTCACACAGAGGAAGTTACAACTTAAAAAAAAGAACTTGTAATTAAAATACACAATTGCAAAATCAAAGTAGCATGATCTCTGGGTGTTTTATAAACAAATGCTTTTCAGGATCTGAGTGAAAAAATTGAGGAAATATTTAAATCCAAACAAAGTTTTCTTTCCAGATGTTCAATAAATTGATTTGACTTCTTTTGATTATACATTTAAAAGATCTATTTTTAGGATAACGTTTAAATGCTGGGCCTGCTTTATCCAACCATTCTTTTCTTCTGACATAAATCCCATTTAGGATCTCCTAATAGCATCTGCAAGATTTACTGTTGACAAAAGTTAAGATATTCCATTGAAATATAATCTTGCATTTTGATTAAAAATGCATAGAGGTTTTAAATTTATAGCTTTAAAAACTGTTACAATGAGTGACGTCTGTTTGATAATGAAGCAAAAGCGCATGAAAGACCCAGCACGCTCAGCTATGACAAACCAGAGAAAATCTGTAACCACACAATAGCAGTATCTTCTTGTAAGAAAATTGTCAAACCTCATTATTCACTTAAGAAAACATTCAACGTGTATCTTGGCTCATTGTGTGGATGAGACAACAGTAAAACTTCCTCTTTCAGTATCTTCAAAGTCACATCTGCTATAGATAGCAAACCCTAATGTATCTAATTTGTGAAAGCCCAAGGTCGTGCCCTTATGATTGCACATTCTGAGGGGAATAAAACTTGTACTTAAATAATACATATGGCTGTTAACAGATACACTTAAAACAATGTATTTGCTCTGCAGCACATGTGCTCCTCCAGCTGCCTCCTAAGAAGCCAAGAAACAGTTCGGGGGCTTTGAAAAATGCCATAATTCTTAGTGCAAGACACAGAAGACACTCAGCTGTTACAAAAACAAGGTTGCAGTGGCAGCAGTGCCCAAATGCAGTGAGAGGACGGGGATTGTTAGGTTTTGTGGAAGATGTACTTGCATTGTAGCTGTTCAAGCCGTAGTATAAAAGTTGTGAAATGATTGGATGAGTGATGACCCAGAGGCGAGCTGGAGAAAGCAGGAAGCAAAAGGGATGGGGGCAATGGAAGGCTTGGCTGGAGTCAGCTGGTCTGTTTCTGGATTTTCTCATGTCCAGTCCAAAACTAGGCCATACAGGGGAGGAGGGCTGAACCTGGGGTGAAAGCAAGCTTGGTTTGCTTAAGCAGAAAGAACATTATGTTGTGTTCTGAAGGAAAACTCGAATGGCTCTTGAGTTATTTTGTGTTTTTGCCCATCCTGAGAGTCTGCACAGTCTGTTCTGTAGAGCAGGTGCCTTGTGGCAGCTGTCAAGGAGCAGGGCAGAGAGACCTTTGGGCTGGGGAGTCGGGGTCAGATAACCTCTCTCCTTCAGCAGGTGCAGCTCAGCTCTCTGCTGCTGAGGGGAACACAGTTGGTCCAGTTACAACCAGCTGAGGATCCATCTAGTCCACGATGTTCTTCCAGGAAACATGAACTTGTGCTGTGTGTGCCGGGAGGGAAATAAGTCCAGCGTTACCTACAGTGTGTGTGTTTGTTAGGTCTGTGTACAATCAGGAAGGAAAAAGAGCAAGCATATGAATCCCTTCACGAAGTAGCATAGAGAATACCAAACTGCAGTATTAATAACCTCCTGTTATTGAATCCTCCATCTGTTCATCATGCCAACTTATCTTCACTTAGAGCACTCCCCTTGTCATAATATTTTGTGCCACACTCCCCTCCCTCCCTGAAGCAGCAGTTCCAGTTTAGATCTAAACATTTGCCCAGTCATGTAACCCCACCAGGGACATGGTCTCAGGGCTCTGTTTATGTTTCTCTATTAAAAAAAAAAAGAAGAAAAAGGTAACAGAACTCCTAATTTATTTTCTGAATTTTTCATTTTCCACCAGTAATTTTTCCCTGGAGATACTTCCATATCCATATTGGTATGCACAGATATTTAACTTGTGGTTTAAGTGTGTCTGACCCCTAATGCTCATTCCTGCTGATACTTTGCCACATGGCAACTGAAGGAAACAGTGTGTGTGTGTGGAAAATCGTGATTTTCTTCTTAACAGCTTTGATATGTATATACATATTTATATTTGCTAGCGTCTATAAATGGCAATAAAGTGGTTAACCACTTCGAAGTGATTAAACCCAAATTTATTTATATAAACCCCACATGAGGCGCTTGGCTTGGTGCTGCCCTGGTGATGGGCTGTGAGAATTTAGGGAAACTCTGTTGGGAGGTGTCTGAGACGTCTGTGCTGAGCCACGAAAGGGATTCCCGGGAATAGCAGGAGGGAAGTGAAGATAAGTCATGGGCTGCATGAACTTGTCCTAGGAGTCACCTGGATTATCCCGTGAAATGGACAGACTACCTGGGGCACGATGGGGAAAAACAAGTTATCAGGGAGCCAGACTGCTGAAGGCTGCCGTGCCCTGGACGGGTTCCTGAAACGCACACAGCTCGGGAGGCTGAAACTAGCCTTTATGTAACCACCTTGGGGTTGAAACATTCCCCTCCGAGACAAACAAACCAGCTCCTAAAGCCCCCCCCACGCCAGTTACCCCTCTGGTCCGGGGGGGAGCCGGGTCCCTGAGGGGGGCCGGGGTCTCTGAGGGGGGCCGGGGCTCCTGAGGGGCTGGGGCCGTGTCCCTGAGGGGGGCCGTTCTCTGACAGNAAAAAAACAAAAGAGGAAAAAAATAAAAGCAGCGAGGGCGCAGCCCCAGCTTCCCGACGCGCCCGCCCGCTCTGTGCTGTGCTCGCAGCCCGCCCAGAACCAGCAGATCGAGCCGGGCGCGGGCGGGGACGCGCCCCCGCCCCTCCCCTC
>WBMV01000267.1:313724-381974 GCA_013396655.1 Campylorhamphus procurvoides | reverse complement strand
GGCGCGCAGCGCGGAGCTCGGGGGCGCCCACGGAGCGGCCGCCATATGCGGCGGGTGGCGCGGCGGCTCCGAGCGGCGCTGCCCCCCGACACCGCCACCCTCATCACCGTCACCACCATCCTCCTCCTTCTCGCCTTCCTCAGCACCGCCCGCCCCCGGCTCGCCGCACCCCCCCTCCTCCCCGCGGCGGGCGCGGACGGAGCGCGGCGCCTCCATGGGAAGTTCGCACCTCCTGAACAAGGGCTTGCCTCTAGGTAAAACCATCCGGCCTGGTCGCGGCGGGGCGGGGGACACGCACACACACACATAGACATACACACACACTAACACACACAGAGGCGCTTTGTGTGCCCGGCACCGCCGCCTCGGGCCCCGGGGCTGCCCTGGCGGCCGCACCAACTTTGCCGGGCGGCTGCTGCTGGTGCTTTATGCGGGGTGGAAACATAAAGAGGAATCATAAAAAAAATATGAGGGACGGGAGGAGGCGGGGGATGTGCGAGTCGTCCTGAAGTGCTGAACTCGAACGGCGCTGAAGCTGCACCCAGGAGGGATTTGGGGTGCTCCGTCCCTTCCAGCGGGGATTTGGGGTGCTCCGTCCCTTCCAGGAGGGATTTGGGGTGCTCCGTCCCTTCCAGCGGGGATTTGGGGTGTTCCGTCCCTTCCAGCGGGGATTTGGGGTGCTCCCTCCCTTCCAGGAGGGATTCGGGGTGTTCTCTTCTGTGGGAGGAAATTTGGAGTCTTCTGTGCCTTCCAGGGGGCATTGGGGGTGCTCTGCCCCTTCCGGGAGTGTTTTTGGGTTGTTCCGCCCCTTCCAGGAGGAATTTGGGGTGTTCTGTCCTTCCAGAAAACGGTTTGGGGTGTTCTGCCTCCCAGGGGGGATGTGAGGTATTCTCAATCCCAAGAGGGTATTTGGAGTGTTCTGTCCCCTGGGAGGGAATTTAGTGTATTCCATCTTTCCTGGATGGATTTGGGGCGCTCAGTCCCCCCGGATAGATTTGGGGTGTTCTGTCCCCCAGGATGGATTTGGGGTGTTCTGCCTTTCCCGGATGGATGTGGGGTGCTCTGTCCCCCTGGATGGATTTGGGGTGTTCTGCCTTTCCCGGATGGATTTGGGGGTGCTCTGTCCCCCAGGATGGATTTGGGGTGCTCTGTCCCGTGGGGTGAGCAGTGCAGCTCAGAGCTGCGGGAAGGCTGGGCCGGTGTTTGGGTAAACAGGAAGTTTAAAAGCGGCGTTTTATTGCTGTAAAAAGTGCTTAAGGCCTGGCTGGTGGGATGGTTTTGGCAGAGCTGCGGTCGGGTTGTGTATCAGAGGTAAGGCTCTGCACCCTGAATCCCAATTTCTCTTCTTTCACCTTCTTTCTGTCTTTTTATTCCTTCTATTTTTTTTTCTAAATATGCATTCATGCTGCTGATTTTTAAGATAACATGAATAATATGCATGGGGTGATGTTTCAGATACACCTCCAGAATTGCTTGGCATAAATTGTGGTGTTAATCTGAAGGTGATCCCCCCCCCCCGCCCCCAGACATGAGACAGAATGTGGATTCTGTTTATAAACATTATCATTTTGTAAGCAAAAGGAGCCTGCAAAGCAGAGAATAAGCCTGTTTACCATGTAGACGTGAGTCAATCTGCTGTGCTGCTTTGTTTTCCTCTAAAAACTTAAATTCAAAAGTCAGCATTTCAGTCATAGTACTGAGCTGGACAGAATAATGGTGGGGTTTCAAAATTTCACCTGTTGTAACTTAAAATTGAACAATTTAACATTGCCTTATTAAAATAGAAGTTGTCCTTATCAGGATGAATGTTTGCTTTTAGGCCACGATGGAGCAGCTAAAGATAATCATCCCTTTGGCCTCATTGAAAATAATGAGGCCTAATAAACTGAAGTGAATGTGTACTTTCTTTTCCAGTGAATTAAAATTAACGCTTATATTTGAGATGTGCGTACGTGTTTTGAGTGTATTGCACTGATTCCTCCTCCAGGGTCTTAAAAGATGTAAATATTCTTATTTAGTATTCAAGCCCCTTGGCAAGTAGCCTGATGCCCTTATTAAAATATTTTAAATCTCATTATTATATCCCTCTAGGAAGGGAGCAAGAAAATCCAAAGAAAAATAAAATATATTTAAATAATTTCAGATTGAGATCCCATTGAGTAACACTTTAAAAATCTGTTTGTTTTATAAACAGAAATGGTTAAAAAGCTGAGTATAAATTAGACTGCTAGCAGAAAGATAATTGTCCAGTGCATCTCTTTGTTCTGTGCTCTTATCTGTTTTATCTATTTTTAGCTGTGCGTTGGTGAAGCAGGCATGTAAAATTAGCAGCCCAAACTGCTAACTTTAGTGTATTTTATAACATTGCTCTTTATTGACCCCCAAAGGCAGCAGGATTTCAATATTGGAATTCTTTAGTGTTTGACAGATAGCATCTTCTTCGGTGTGTTATTATGCCAGCCATCCCTAGAGTAAGGTTGTGACAAAATATTTTGCCCACTTGCCGTTCACTGGTGTGTTTCAAACCAAAATGAAACAACCAGCCCTCTGCCCCCCACCTGCATCTCTTCCAGCCTGAACAAGAAATGGGTGTTTATGGGGTGGCTGCAGGTCATGAACAGATGAGAGAAACAGGAGAGTTAAACTTGTCCCCGCGTTTTTGACGTTTTTGTTAATGTAAAATAATACTTGGGGTGTGAATGGAGTTTCCCTGTGTTTGATGGCATCGAGGGTGCAAATTGGTGCAGAGTCAGCAGTGTGTTCTCTGTCCTTCTGTAAACACGCACCCCCCCACCCTCCCATATAGCACAGATCCTATATTTCTCCATTAGGGAATGTGTTATTTCATTACTGAATCGGTAGATAAAATAGTAATAATCCTGAGATTTGCTGTAGTCATGCTCAGTAGAAGAGTTTACTCAATGAAACTGCTATTTTGAAATGAAACTACCCAAGTCACCTTTGTGAATTTTTCAGTTCAGTGTTGTCATGTGTAGTTAAGGAGCAGCTGGAGCGTGCAGTGTTCGAGCACACAGAACACTGTGTGTAAAAAGCTCATATCGTAAATATTGTATATGCTGTGATACTTCATCATCATGTGGAGTTCTGATAGCACGATAAAACAAATTACAAGTGCCCTTACGTTTGTCACTTTGGTTACCTCTTGACTTGTCCTTCTGCATCATAAAGATAAATAGCATCTGCCCTTTGTTAAAAACGTGTGATCCTTCAATTTATTAATCTCCCTGTTTCTGAAAGCTATTGTTTTATTTACAATGTAAACAGAGCGGTCGCAGTGCTTAGCCCAAAGTGTGATCCGGGAGATTAGGATTGGGCTGGATAATGTGAAGTGTTATCATACAGATACAGTGGGGCACTTGCCAGTGTTTTGAAATACATAGTCAATCCCTCCTTCTCAAATGAGAACATCAACCACAGGTTGGTGACTAGGCTGGGCCATCCCTTTTGGAGAGAAAACTGACATTCTCCCAAAGAACCTGTTTATGTGAATTCCGTGAAAGAAAAAAGGAAGTAAAAAAGATCATTTTCCCAGAAAATAATTAGAACAGTGATAAGTGTGTGGAAAGGCACAGATTTTAATGTCTTTTAAGCAAAGACACTGAGAAGCAACATGATCTTTGATTTGCTTACGTGAAATTTAACACTCAAAACCATGTGGATATTTTGGAGTACAGTTGCAGATATTTTGGACTATAATTGCTTGCTGCCTTTTTGTCTTGCCTGACCTACCGTGCATTTGTAATAACTGTATTTCCTGAGGCTTATCTGGAGAGCTTGGCTGCCTGTGTCTGAGAGACCCGCCTCTAAGAGTAGTAGTCAGGTTTTTGCCTCCCAGGCCAGCTGGGAACATTGATGAGGTGATACTCCAGCATGTGTCAAGCTTTTCAAATCCCATAGCAGTTGGCAGTGCAGCAGCACAGCAGCCTCCTCTGAGGCTCCCTAACCTCCTGGCCCCATAATTATTTATTTAGTGTGAGAGTAGAGACAGAGTTACACTTTTAATACGTGTCCTAAAATTTAAGGTGAGGATAAAAGTTGTAGTATAGAGCCCTTTAGCCTTAGTTCCTCACCCACACACGCTTTCTCACTCCCAGACAGTGTAGCACTGGATTTATAGTTTGGGAAGACAGAAGTTCCCAGCTGTAGTTTTGAGTCTCTTTCTCCCCTACTGCCTTGAGAGCCAAGATGATGATTCATTTTAATCTGTGAATCGATCAGGAAAACATGCGTTGCAGATAAATCTAAAATTAACATTTCCTGCTGAAATGTAACCCTTTGCTCCCTCACCAGTATTCCTCTGGGAGAGCTGGAGAAGTAGGGTTGTGCTTCCAGTGGTAGTGGGTGGTTTAGGGTCTCTGAGCTGTGATTGCGACAAGATCTTTTCCAGTGCTCAATAATCCTCGGCCCATTTTCCCAAGTGATCAATGTGATCAGAAATATTTGGGAATCTAGCAGCTCCTGAGTTTGGCTTGCCGAAACTGGTGTATGGCCGTGTTGTGGGAAGGGGAAACCGAGTGTATCCCAAATTGTTTGATGCGAAAAAGGGTGCCGAGACTTCTTTTGGCGCGTTTGGGGCCTTTTGATGTTCAGCTTTGGTTTGATGGTTGAAGTGAGTAAAAACTTCCAAATTGTTTTTGAACCCGACCAAGAGACCAGTCCGGTTCCTCGAGGAACACGAGGCAGTGCCTGGGCCCCTGTAATTTGTGCCGCCTGGTAGGTGCTATCTGTGGCGCCTGGGGATGGGAGGGTCTGGAGCTCCGTGTTCCTGAGCCCCACCCGTGAGCTCTGCCCTCCGGAGCACCAGCAGAGCACTCGCCTGGGAGCTGGTCCAGGGACGGCTGCCCAAACCCCATGGGGGCTCCAAGTGTAATGAAATAATAACAAAAAAACCCCTTCACAAGGTAAAATTAAACTCCCAATAAAATCGCTCAAAAGAACCTCTAGTGAAAAACATCTATGCATTAGATGAATAGGTTAATTGTTTTTTGATGTGCAAAACATAACGTGTTTATGTTTGCTATAGCAGAGCAAGAATTTAATTTTTGAGGAAGATGATTATAAATTAACTTGTCTCTCTTATGAAATATTTTTGTCATTTCGTCTCAAACATATCATGTTTCCTGTATTATTATTCCATTTACTAATTATCCAGTTTGTCTCTAATCAGCATAATTGAAAATTGACATTGTTTGATTTTTTCTTTGAACTACGCACTGCTAATGCTGTAGCATGTTTCATGCTGGTATTTATTTTGGACGTCTGGTGCTCATCCCTGCATTTTCATCTTTTTTTATACCTGACTTTTTCAAGGGGCTCTTGGAGGAACCTCCTTGTAGTGTAACCTGCCAGGGTAGGCAGCCAGAAGGGATTCTCTGCAGAAAGCAGAAAAAGCTGGCCCTTGAGGCTAAGGACAATTGTTCAAATAATTGTGAAGTTGTGGTACTAATAGAAAGCTTTTATTTCTGTTGCATATGAAGCCTTTGTTGTTTCAGTATTAAAACACGAGGTAATGTGATTACATAATTTTGCTTTACATGAGGTATTTTAAGGCATATTTTAACAGTTCTGTTTACAGGTCAGTGGATGTCCCTTTGCTGTGCCCAAACCACTTTCAGCGAGTTGTGTCACCACCGGCAGAGTTACATAAGTCTGCAGTGAAAGTTGTTCATGCTTTCTGACTCCGTGTGTGCCAGGGCTCACCACGTTACCCCTCCTCTCCTTTTAGTCTATTTAGGGGAGCTCTGATGCCAACTCACAAAAAAAGGAAAGAAGCAGAAAAACGTTTCTTACTTGGCTTGAGCTGCAATTCCAGATTCCTGTGTGCAGTCCAGATTCTGTATTGTTGGATGGGCAATAATGGTCTTCCTGAAGAGCCCCAGTATTTTTTGATAGATTCCATCTTCTGCTGTCGGACAGGGACACAGCCTGTGATAAGGGGGGGTGTGATGGAAGCTTTAATAGCTTCATGACAAGAGCATAACTTTTGCTGCCCTTTAAAGCAAGCGTGGCTTTTGCACCTTCTCTGCTTAGTTCACACGTGACCTGAAGTGAGAAGTGTCAGTAGTTCGGGAAGCCACCATGGGCAGCCCAGTGTTGTACATATTCACCTAAATGTGTCAGGTCTTGTGCAAGAGAGATGAAGGGCCTCACCCATGCTGGACAGTCAGAGCAGGGTCTAACCACAGCAGATAGTGGTTTAGGTTAAGCTGAGCTCTAGAGGCAGCAGCAGAGTGGTCCTGCTTTCAGTTTTGCTCATGTCAGAGCCTCTGGAAAGCCTGGCTCACTGCTGGTGCTGCTGCCGTGTGGCAGATTGTGCCTCTCTCCCACCCTCCAAACATGATTGATAGGAATTAGCCCATGGCTGCCATCTGATGACAGCAGGAATGGCAAATTGGACTCTCCAAGGCTGTCCCTGCTGCATTCCCATCGGGCTGTATTCCTCTCCTGTGGCAGAAGCACACACCCTGTGCCATAAAGCCCCATGTGCCTGGCCAGGCAGAGGAGTGGCCAGTCACAGCTCAGAGAAAAGACAGGAAAGAAGCAGCACTGCAGGGTATTTTCATCATCATCTACTACACATACATTTTTTTTCACTCTGCAGTATGTCATCATAGCCCCTGGGTGAGTCAGAAGTTGGGAGAACGAGCCAGAAAGGAGCTGTACGAGGATGTGTTCTCTCCAGTCGGATTGGGCTGATGTGCATGAGGGTTTGCAGGAAGGGAGAGCTGCCCCAGGCAGCTTAGTCAGACCTACAGTCAGCAAGAGGTGCTGGTGGGGGCTGACAGGCAGCAGTGACTGTGCCATTGGTGCAGATCCCAGTATCTTTAATTCATAATCGGGAAATTTCCATCGGCTTCTGTGGGATTTTTACCTGAATATAGATTTTCAGAATTAACTTTCTATTTTAAGTCAAGCAGCCCAAAATTGATGTTGCTTTCTGCATATTTGCAGCATGGCACTCTCAATCCCATAAAGAAAATATATGGCTTAGCAGAAGCAGTGGTGTGGAGCACTTCATCAGAATTCCCAGATGAGTCAAATTTCATTAGATGGTTGCAGCCAGTTTGTCTCTTGCTGAGTGTGTAGCTTCAGTCTTTGCAGAGTCATGCAGGACAAAAGTGTTCAACAGAGATAACCACAAGCCAGTCTCCAAACTCTTAAACTGATACTTAAATATTTTTTCACTTTAATGTGTTGTACCAGATATGTTAAGCTGTTTATTTTCAACCGGGTAATGAGCGTTTTCACATTTGTGGTCTACCAACCATCTTAATGCGTGTCTGGTGCTTCACTGAACAGTATTAATGTGTATCACAGCCTTTCCCACGTCGTTGATTTTCCTGTTCATATAATCAGCGTTACCGAGAAGTGATCTTCAGTAATTCAGTGTTTTATGTGTGTATTCCCAGGCTGATTGGAACTGGCCAGCTAATTCTGTCTTAACACGTTATTTTTTGACTAGGAAAGGTCATTAAGATACTGATCAAAGCCACTGCAGCATTTTAGTTTTTGTTTTGCATCCTCACCAAATTCTCTGCTGCATGCTAAAAGTCTGCCTGTGCTGGTTGTGCTCCTTTCCTGGCCTGGCCTGTCCTGGGATTACTGTCTTTCATTTCTGCTGCCAGCAGAAAGTCTTGTTCATTTTCGGTTGGTTTGTATTAGCTTTCAGGATCCTTTAGGATTGAAAATGTGCGGTATCAATTTTCAGTACCTCTGTAAGCCAGTTACTTGCATCTGAAAGACTTAATACCTTCACTCGCAGTCAAGATTTGTAGTTAATACTGCAGTTACTTTATTCCATGACTTCCATCCAATTTTCATTCATTTTTTTTCAGCTCCTGTGAGACTCTCAAAGCCAATTTGAATTGTGTTGAATTTGCAGATAGTTCTAAGTATGGAATCTTTTCTTGCTACCCTAAAACTGATGTGGCTTCCTACATCTCCCCTGCTCAAATTGGTGGTGAGCACTTCAGCCACACCACAGCACTGCTCCTTTGTGAATTTCAAACTCGGCACCACCAGGCAGCACATTTTTTATTTTTTTTGTGTTTGCGAGCAAAAGCAGCATCTAAAATGACCTTTTATCTATGTAGAGCTGGATGTATTTTAGCCACGCCAGTCTAGATAAAAAGAATGTCTTGCATTTTTTAAAAGCTTGTGGGAGGAGGCCCACAATAGAGGCTCCATTGTGCTCTTAGTACTGAGCGTACAGGAAATCACAAATTAGCTATGACGAGAGTATTGCAGGGGAGTTTTAAGTTTACTTAATTCCCATAGTATTGTATGGTTTTGAAAGGGTTTCACAATACGTTGCCTTTCAGGTCTGGTAGTGTATGTTATTTGTATGTGGCAGACTTTCTGTTCAAGGCTTTCTCTTACCATGTCTTTGTTCAAAAGGTTTCATATTTTGAATCCTTGCATCCGGATGACTTTCCCTTCTTACTTACTGTAAATACAGAGGCGTACAAATGCACTTGGTATTTATCTCATGACCGCCCTGCAGCCCTCTAAAATTTAAACCTAGCATTGTATACTCAGCAGGGAGAGCTGTCTCTTCAGAGCAAGAAATAGAAAAGGTCTTCAAGCAGGAATTTTGGAGAACAGTAAGCCAAAGGCACAACTTTTCCTTTCCTAGCAGATTTTGAGTTGCTGGATGTTGAGTTACTCAGCTTCCAGTTGATATCGATGGGAGTCGGAGTGGGCTAACAGATCCATAGAATTCTGGCTGCATCCTACGTACTAAACCAAATTTATTACAGGATAACCCTTTTGTTAAAATGTTGTCCAAAGATTGGTTTGGCTCAGTACTTGCAGTTGAGGAACAAGTTCTGCCACTCAGTTGAAAGACCCAGGATTATAAGGACTCTTCAAAATCATGAGTCTTATTTTCTTAATCTTCTGGATAAAGAAAGTACAAAAGAGTGGATGGAGCTGGTAATTTAGAACTTGAAGTACTGTGAATATTGCAGTTTTGCATTGATTTTCATAACTTTTCTGGAATCTTCCTTCTGGACTGTTTTCTAAGCCTGTGAAATTCTGGTAGTGATTTTTCTGAGCTTTGTGGCTTTGTTTTAAAAAAATACATTAAAAAAATCTGTTAACAAATACATAAATAAAACTTTTCTTGCGCCCACAGTCAAGGGGGGGGAAAACCTCCAAGAAATTGAATACGGGTTTTTTAACTGCCCTGGAGGGTACCATCTTATAGAAATGATGAATATTTTGAAGTGTGTTTTACACAATTCTAGCAGCTGTTGAAATGCCCTAAAGATTTATTGGCCGGAGGGGATTTTTTTTTTTTTGTGCAGGGAAAAAGGATCTCAAAAATCATCTAGTTCTCAGATTTTCAAAGAGAATTAGTAAAAATTAATTTTCATTTAGAAGACTAATTCTAAAAAGAAGATTAAACAGTGGTTGTTTTTATAGATGGTAAATAACCTCGCCTGTTACATCTGAGATGTCTTTGATCACAGAAGTGCATAGTGAAAAAGCAGTCCATGAATAAGCCATAGGATACCTGGGAAAACTGCTTGCATTTAATGAAGTACAATTTTAAATCAAGTTAGTTAAGGTAGTGCAAGCCTGTCTGAACTCCTGTTTTAAGCGTAAACTAGGCTTATTTCACATTTGCATTAAGATATTTAGGAATCAGCAAAACCAAATAAAAATGTGGTACTTTGCAATGACTTCAGGTTGGGCATGTGCGTTCTAGTTTCGAAGCATACTTGAACATAAATAGTTTCTTTCTGTGAGATTTGTACCTCTCTGTAAAAGGAATGTCACTGAAGGGCCTATATTAGGAAATGAATGTTACATGTGATAACTGAATCACCTTCTTAAAGTTTTGTTTTGTTTGGGGTTTTTCTGTTAGTTTTTTTCGGTTATAGAAGAGGTTTCCTATTGCAAAAACCTTGGGTGAGTAGTGAAGTCAAGCGAAGTGCAGGGTATCTGATTTTCAGGGCAAATTTGCTCTAATTATTGGCAGGAGAATTGGAAGAGAGAGGGGAGCACAGGCAGCAGTGCTCGCAGATGTGGAGTGGCCCAGATGGTCATGATGGTCCTCTCACACTTGGGAGGAACCTCAGAAGTGACCAGGGATAATTCACTCAATTCTTCTGTGCCCAGTCACACCCTGCATTCAGTGCACACAGTGATGGTGAGCTTACCTGGGAAAACACCCTGGCACCTGTGGGAAATGGCACCACATAAAGAGTAGGATTCTGTAGCTAATGGTACCCCGAGTAGGTCCTTGGTAGATCTTGTTTGTGTCTTGTTTTATCACAGGGAAACAGTTTGGGAGGCAGCAAGCTTCCATTTGTGAACTGAATTAAGGCAAATGCACTTATTAAAAAGACAACCTGTGGCTTGACTGAACACTACACCCTGCAAAACATTCTGCTGTGATTGAAGAGCTTGCTTTTTCCAAATTAAAAATGTAATTTCCACCATTAAAGCTCTTCCTCTTTAAACAGTAAAAAAAAGAAACCCTCCTGTATATTTGAATCGGGAAGTTGTATTTCACCAATTAGCCTGACAGGACATGCACAAATGAAGCAGCAGAGCACTGGCAAGTGAGGAGGCTGCAGCTCCATGTGCTGTGCTCTGATGTATGGATGGAAATATGTGGCTGGTGTGTTAGCACAGAGTACTCTTGCTCCTGCTGAGATATGAAGGCTTGGAGCAGAGACGTGATTGCGAGCTATTTTTACTTAACAGTTGAACTTTGGAAGAGAAGAAGTAAGGGATAATTTCTTTCAGTTTGAGTTTGCACGTTGTGCGGCTTATTAAAAACTTCAAGATGACTGTTAAGTAAAGACAGCTACTTGAAGTGCCAGATGGAAAAGAGCAAGAAAAATGCAGTCTGTTTAAAACAGAAAGGGGATTTTTTGCTCATTTTGTATTGGGGTCTTCTCAAGTCCACACAGTTGCTGTGCTTGGCTCTCTCCAGTTCTGTGTAGTATCTTTATCTGTGATCTGGATGAGGAGATCAAGAGCATCCTCAGAATGTTCTCAAATGATGCTGAGTTGGGTGGGATCTGCTGGAGGGCAGGAAGGCTCTGCAGAGAGATCTAGACACTCTGGATGAATGAGAAGAGGCCAGTGGTGTGACATTCAACAAGGCCAAGTGCTGGGTGCTGCCCTTGGGTCACAACAACCCCCTGCAGTGATACAGGATGGGGGATGAATGGCAGGAAATCTGCCCATCGGGGAAGGACCTGGGGGTGCTGGTCAGCAGTGGCTGAACATGAGCCAGGAGTGTGCCCAGGTGGGCAAGAAGGCCAATGGCATCATGACCTGTGCCAGAAATAGTGTGGCCAGTGGGCCAGGACAGTGATTGTCCCCCTGTGCTGGGCACTGGTGAGGCCACACTTCGAATCTTGTGTTCAGTTTTGGGCCCCTGACAACAGGAAGGACACTGAGGTGCTGGAGCATGTCCAATTGTTCAGCCTGGAGAAAAGGAGGCTCAGGAAAGACCTTAATTGTCTCTACAACTCCCTGACAGGAGGCTGTAGCCAGGTGGGGATTGGTCTCTTCTCCCAGGTAACAAGGGACAGGATAAGAGGAAATTGTTTCAAGTTGTGCCAGTGGAGGTTTAGATTGGATATTAGGAAAAATTTCTTCATGGAAAGTGTTGTTAGGCATTGGAACAGGCTGTCCAGGGCAGTGGTTGAGTTGCTGTCCAGGGCACTGGTTAAGTCACTGTCCTTGGAGATATTTAAAAGGCACGTAGATGTGGCACATGGGGACATGGTTTAGTGGTGACCTTGGCAGTGCTGGTCTTCTCCAACCTTAAAAATTCTTTGAGTCTTTTTGTGTTGCAGTTTCAGCTGTGGGGCCCATGCAGGTATTAGATGCACAGCAAGATGAGTTTCTCTCTTTTTAATTGTATGACACAATGCAGACTTTAAATGAGAACTTTGTCACATGGTGCCAGCTCAGCATCACAGCATTGGGCTGCATTCCTGAAACAGGGATGGTACTTTTTTTGGTGCACCAAGTGCTCTTACCAGCAGTGCAAATATTTCTGCTATTCCAGAAATGTGCCTGCTTTCTGCAGAGCTGCTGTGGATTGTGAAATATGGTACTGGCTGTTTGGTTTGGATGCAAGACTCCTTGATTCATTCTTTTGCAGAGTAGTCCATCATCTTATTATGACCGTTTTATATGGATCTAGTTCAAGGCCTATGTTAGTTTATACATAACTTGGAATAATTGGAAAATGTGGAAAATGTGAAAAATGTGGAGTATTCTTCAGTTAACTAAAATTTTAAAAGGACTTTTTTTTTCTGCCAGCACCTGGAAGTTAGCCAGGTGAAAGTTAGCATTCCCACAATACCTTTTCTGTGGGATAATGGGCAAGTTCAGGGCGGTATTCTTTCTTTCATTTATATAAACAGACTGTGCTGGCCAAGGCTAAGAAGTGTTGCCGAACATGAAATTGTTGCTGTTTGTCCTCCCAGTTGTTGCTCTGTTGAGAGTGATTTATTTTTTCTTTATTTCATTATTGTTCTCTTCATATTTAAATAACATGGGAGTCTTCTGCTCTGTTACCATTTAGGATCTTGCCCAAGGCAGTGCTGTGTGAAAAATCCATGCGCTCTGTGGATGATTTCACATGTGATAGTGAAATGATGTCACCAGTACAAAACTGACTTTCAGAGGGTTCCAAAACCTAGAAAGGTGTTTGTAGAACAGAAGAGACTCTTTAACAATAGATGAAAAGAGGTAAAGGTCTGAGAAGCTGAACTGACCTTTCATCTTACTCAGCTTTGCCCACCCCTGGTCCTTCTAAAACATAGCAGGAATTAATTGTCAGGGAAGCATGGAACTGGGAGCACAGGTACTGTCAGACAGCTTTCAGCTGCTGCTGCTAAGTGCGGGTAATTTTTATAATACTTAAGATAGGTAGTGATTTATTAAAATACATTTTTTCTTGTTGGAATCCATATCTTTGTAGTTCAAGAGTTGCTGAGGAGTTTACATACCACGAAGGTTATTGTGAAGTGCATGATTTTACATACAGAGTGGTATCAATTAGGAATAATCTTAAGTGTGTTTTCAGTGTCTGTGTGCATTTTTTATATTAGTTTTTTTTTTCCTCAGGATTCCAGACAGGAATTTAGTGTGTATTGCCTAAAAGTTGTACTTTATACATGAAGAAATATGCAGAAATCATGGCCTTTCCACACAGATAAATAACCATTTTTTTTGTTATAAGAACTGCAGAAATGCTCGGTCTGTTTGCTGTTTCCAGCCTTAGGGAAAGGTTGGGGAAAGGTAGTCAGAGACAGAATTTCAGAGATGCTAAATGTTTGTTGTGCAGTTGTCCTGGGCTGTGCTGTAAACATTGTTCTTGTTAAAAAAAAAATCATACTGGTGACTTAGGGACTTCTCAGCTTAGTTCTCTTCTATTAGAATATATTTACTTTTTGCCTTTAAATGGCAAAGCTTTCCCTAGGAAATACATTTTTTTTCCCCTTATCAATGCCTGTTTAGAAGGGAGCAAGCAACTCACATCTAAAAATTGAGTTCTTGGTAACTTCTGAATAGACAGAGGAAGAAAGTCTACTGAAACCCTTAATCTTCCATGCTGTCTGCATAAGCTGGAACATGGCTGTATAATTATTTTCTTTCATCCACTGATGTCACTGAGGTTCCTACGCAGACCGAGGGTAGCACATGAAACTGAGTTGTTTTATGTAAACTTTGCATTTTCCATGCCGTGTAAAGGCCCATTGTTGTGTACTCTGTGTTCACATTCAGGAGGGTGGGTACAGGCACTTGTAATTTTCTGTTCTCATGAAGAATGCAACAAAACAGTCACATTCAAATGCACTGGAATTAATTGTGCATTTCCTATTAGTGGTGGGATTTCTGACTTGCAGTTCTATGACCACAATTTTTTTAATATGTTTTAAACCTCTAATGTCTTTTAACACGTTTTCAAGAACTAAACTGGAAGAAAAGCACTAGTGCTTACTTGATGGAGACATATTAAGAAACATAAATTTATTGTCCTCTTCAGTTTGAGTTAATTTAGAACATAGGGTTTATGGACCTTTGAGTTGGAGGTTACTTACTTCTCGAGGTTTTAAAGAACATATACTCAAATTGCTGGTTTTATTGCATGTAAATGTCAAGATCTTGGAACCAGCTCTATTTACATCTGTAACATTCTCAACTGTTCAGTATTTTTAAGCTTCCTTGCTCAAGTCTGGTTTTTGCACATACAAATGCAAAGGTGTGGACCATATATCCCATGGTTTTATTTGAGAACTTTTAATTTAGTTTTTTGCCACAGTACTGTTAATGGTAGCACAGTTTCATCAATTGTGAAGTTGAATTCACTCCTACACTTAGAAAATATTAACTAGAGCAGATTATAAAATCTATACAAATATTAATTAGATTAGATCTGTGCCCACTGCCGTGTGAGCCGCTTGTGCACGGATACCCATCTGCTCCTTCCTGGTGTTCTGGCTTTGCAAGGAACGCTCAGGTAAGCGACAGCCTCACTCTGCTGACCCACTGCAGAGCCCCAGAACAGCTCTGGGAAGGAGCAACAAAGCAAGGCCTCCTTAAAGACAGAAAATAAAATCCTAATGAAAGATGAGCACAGTATGCACTCGGCGCTTTCCTGTCTACCAACTGTGAAACCTCCGTGAGATCTGTACAAGTGTTCCTCCTCCTTAATAGAGGTGTTCTGTATCCTGTTTTTCATGACTAGAGACTGACAGCTTTTCAAAGTATTGTAGTGATGAAGTGTCATTAGCTGTACACCATTCATGTCTTAAATTGCATCTTTTGTTGTGTTCTTTGCTATTCTTGTGAAATAGTTGGGTATGGTCAGGATCTTGATTCCCAGCACTTCTACTTGCTTTCTATTTTTTGGTTTTGTAGGTTATTCATTTTTTTTGTTGAATTATATGTCTTTCTGTGATCAGTTGGCATGGAAACATGGCTCCTTTATAGGCCAGTTGCTTTTAGCATTAATTTGCAGGTACTTGTTTTTGAATGTGAAAATAGAAGCCATTTATGTTCTTCATTCCCCATCATTAATACTTGCGTGCTTTCTGATGCAATGTAAATTCTTTCGTTCTGTCTTAGAGAGGAAAATGTACACTTTCATTTAAGAGGGGAAAAAATAATTACTGCATCATGTGCACTGTATTATGAAGACACTACTTCACCTAAAAATTGTTTTTATACATATAACTTGACAGAATCAGTGAAACAAAGAGTAACAAAATCTTCATTTAATCCCAGAAACTTCTCAACAGTGCAAAATCATGCCACTCAATTTGTTTTTTACTAATGTATTTATTGACATTATCCCTCCTTTTTTATTATTTTTAATTGGAAGAATGCCCTGTTTTCTTTTAGGCGGTTGCTGCATTTCACTTGGAAAAGATTAGAGATTGGTGCTGCTGAAAGGTGGGGAATAGTTTCATTGTTATTTTGTGATTTCAGTTAGAGGAGTTTGAAGTTTCTGAAATACCTCAATACTGGCAAAAGTCAACTTGTGGACTACTTTTGTAGTTACTGCAGCAGCATTCGTGGTGATGGGACTTCTGCTGGGAATAAAACTAATAGCACTGTCACACACCCTCGTGAAGAATTGTTAGACCATTAGTGTTTGTTCACATTTCTAGATCTTTGAAACTGTATCTGAATGAATGCTATTTTAAAAATAGGTAACTAAATGTCTAGTTTAAGACCTGCTGTAATCACTGTCTGCTTTCAGTGTAGCTGCTTTCAAGTTCCTTAGGATGAGATTCAGTCTCATTCCTAACAGCTACAGACCATTGTCTGAAGAGCTTTGTACAGATTGGACCCACAGAATGAAAATAAGATTTGAGTTCATTTACTTTGGATCATGCCTCTCCATTCCATTCCAGGTTTCAGACACTTTGTTTCACTCACCATTTAATGGGGAGTATGCAAAACAAATTTGGTACTGCTCATGACTCGTTTTACATAATTAATAAACAATCAGTTCATCTGGCCTCTTTGGATGTAGTACTGCACTGCTTTTTCTTTGTTCCTGAAGTTGAAGTACATGCAACTCGGTTTTAAAAGCATAAGTCTATGCAGGATTTGACAAATTTCAGCGAAAGAACTACAGATCTGCAGATTAGAAATACTTTGTTCATGCTACTAGTCCTATGTCATGAATTTCATGGTATTACTCAGCAACCATATGGCTCATTCCCTCTGGACAATTTAAAAAAATTAGCCATAAAATGAAACAAACAAATCCCTACAGGTGTAACCCCCACATTTCCACAATTAATATTTTCTTTAAATAGCTTTGGTGGGAAAGAAGTATTTCATTTTATACCAAACTCTTCTGCTGAAAGTGTTCAGAGCTTTCTTGTAGTCACTTGCCAGTGGTTTTCTCAGAGGCTGAGAAATAGAGTTTAGTAGAGCAGACGAGGGCTTTTGAGAGCAGTTTACAGAAGAGATTTTCACTCACCATGATGCAGCTGTGAAAAGTTGGGCCTTGCCACTTCCTGTGTGACAGTATCTCATCATGCAGAATAAAACCATTTCTCCCTTCTTTCCCCCCACCCTCCTTCTCTCATAAACAAATGGGCCTGTTGACAGAGAAGAGTGAAAAATAAATTGGTCCCACCCTTTTATCTTCTCTGTGTACTTGCGGATTAACTGGAGAGAAGATGCACTAACCTACTTTTTCCCTCCCCATCCTTCCCTGCAGTGCCTAATGGCATTCCTGGTCCAGGAAGAACCACACTGAGGATAAAACTCCCACTATTAATTGACTTAATCCGCATACTGAATGGTAATGTTTCTGGCTTAGATTGATCTCTTCTTTCATGTTCTCTCTGACTAATATTCAGTAACCAGCACACCCTCTTCCTACATATTTTTAATTCTTTAACCAGGTTGTTGTGTGTGGTTGGTGTGCTTTCTTGAATTCATTTTTCCACAGGTTGAGTAGACCATTGACTGAAATGGAAGGCTTCCTTTATGATGGGAAGCTTTCCTGTATTCTACTGGGAGTCCTTGTCAGACCTCCCAGGGAATTAAGCTTATAAATGTGTTGTCCTTTAAATATTTTGGACATAAAAGTTTAATTTTATGAAGTATTTAGCATGCTTTAAGGTATATGTAGTTCTGATTAAGTTGAGTATTTTATATAAGCTCCTGAGAATCACATTTCAAAATATTATGAAGATGCAGACTTCATAAGGAAATAATGCTAATTAATTATTTAAAAAAAAAGAGAGAAAGCACAGGTGGATTTTCCTCTTAAAGCATTTAGCTTGTTGACCAACACCTGCTTATTCACTGTTGCTATGTGCCTTATTTTAATCTGATTTGCAGTGCAGACCTAATGAATTACCCTGATGTGGACTACTCAGGGATGTAGAGTTTTCACCACAGAGTTATTTTTCAGATTTCATTTGTTATCCTCAGCACTTGTTTTTCCTCTTCCTTTGTAACTGAGCTGATAGTCCTGAGTGAGGAGTGGCAGGAAGAATGAAAAGATTGATCTGAAGAAAATATTTTAAGAGCTACAGTTTCCTCTGAAATAACAGTTGTGCCGTCAAAGTACCTAATAAGCAAAAAGAGAGTGTCAGTAACCAAAGTTAGGGGGCAGAAGTATAACTCAGTTTTCTCCTTTAGCAGGGATACACCTGCATTAGTTCAGTTTGCCTTAGGGAAAATAACGTGTTCTGGAGACCTGTAACTCTGTCACATCTCGATCCCCAGTGCAAGCAATTAGCTTCATCTTCCACCATGATGTTCTGGAAGATGGTCGTATTGGTTCCTGGGAGTTCCCCCATAGCTGTTGTATTGCATGGGCAAGCACTCAGCTGTCATTCTCTCCCAATTTTTCAGAAATCACAGGCAGTAAGAATCACTTGGGCTCATTTTCCAGTGTCTTTCTCTGTGCCATGTCCATTCTCTGAACAACAGAACGAGTTTCAAGATATGCTTTGAGTTTTCTTTGCATGTGCTCAGCGATTGTTTGATTATCTTTGAATGATAAAATTCCAAGTAATTTGAGTGTTTCCTGTCTGCTTCCAGAAACACAGTGCTCCTGCAGCCTTTCAGCATGCTGCTGTTTATCCTGCTACTGTCATCCCTCCTGTTTCTAGCTTCAAAAAATTTAGAAAAATCATAGCCTAAGGTTTCTTTATTTTGGATTTTTTTAATTGCGTCCAATCGAAGGGAAACCAGAGCGTTGTAATGGCTTTTCAGACTGATGTCAGTCTATATTTTGTTTCACAAGGGGTCCATTTTTTGTAACTGTCTGTTTTTCACAAACTGTATTACTCAGAAGTCTGAGGCTGTCACTGGGAGAGGGGGAGATGACATTTGTGTGATGCACAGACGTGCCGTGGGCAGATTTTGTAAATGCCTCTGCCTGCAGATTGGCGGACACAGGAGCTGGAGCAAGTTTACATTTTTAAGCTAAAACATACACTGGAATAAAACTACAAACTGTTGTCTTAACTTCATTTATGGGGAAATATAATAGTGAATTAATTTTCCAAAATACACCTCTCAATCACGGCAAGAATACACAGTCAGAGAGGGAACGTGGCAAGAAATCTGTGTGAAGAATACCTTGGTACCCTCTTACCTTAAGATTCTGTAGTTCTTAATAGTAGATTCAATAATTCCTTTTATAATACTTTCCTGCAACTGATGTTTTTAGCACTGATAAATGTTTTATCCAATTTACAGAGATAGAACATGATTTATGCCCTGAAAAATTTATAATAATCTGCAAAGCATTTTAGTGCATGTGAATAGACCCTTTTCAAGTTGAAAATGCTTAAACTGCAGAGACTAAAAGGAACTATAAAGCCTAGTGAAAAAAATGCAAATATGGGTCATTTTTAAGCACTTCTGACTTTTCACTAGTTCAGTGGAAAGCATCTTAAAATGTTCTAAAACCTTCCCTAAACCTCTTTAGCATGTGGTATGTGTGGGAAGAAATATTTTGCTTCTCATCAAGTCATGGGAATAACTCCCAATTTTAACTCTGTTTTTCAGTACAGCTCTAACTGTGATGTTGGGACCAGAGCCTTTGTAATTGAAACTCAAATCTCTACTTGAAGAAAAGCTCAGTAGAACAGCTCTCTTACATCATACACTTTGGTTATATTATGATTAAATGTAACATGATAATATAAACCCAGCTTTTGCCTTAAACTGCATGTTTTATTTGGCACTCGGACTGTTGTTACTGGCCCATTCTCAGGGAGCCTGTCATTTTTATACATCCTGTTTGCTTACCTTCGAAATGAATATCTTTTCAGAAAAAGCTGTTTATTTAAGGAGGATCCTGGATGGGAGGTGCAGGACTTTGATTTCGTTATGCTCCAAATTTTCTCATTTTGCAGCAGCACTGTTCTCTAGTTTGTAATCATCATCCATTTTCTTAATACTGAATATTGACAGAGAACAGCAGAGTTTAGAGGCTGTGGGAGGAACCAGAAGGGGAGGGAAAGCTTTAAGGAGCCCTTTGCAGAGGTTCAGCGTTGGCAGAGTTGCTTTGGTTTTCAGAAGAACATAACAAAGTGTAAGTTGAGGGATTTTATTATCCTTGTTTACCAGAAACCTTAATACTATGTTGAATTGCCCTGTTTTAATTATGCTGGTCTTAGAAGTCTGGGCTATGTGTATGTATATATGTATTTGGTTTTTAAAAAGTTTTTTAGCTGGCTCTTGTACAAGTTCCCAGGTCTCCTCCCTTCTCCCCATCCCTAAACAAGAGTCGTAGTATTCCTTTTTTTTTTGCTATTTCACTGCAAGGATTGCTGACACATACAGCATCATGATGTTCCACTGAGAGGATGGTGAATCACATTTGATGCTTTCCCAAAATAAAAAAGGTTCAGGAGTTACAAAGAAATTGGAGAGGTCAGTGGTCAATATATGCAGTATTTCCACACTGTTATTTTTAGTGTCATTCAAGTGTGTTCTACTGACCTCGAAAAAAACAAACAAAAAGAAGTTAAATCTTGTGAAACTAATTTGATTATCCAAGGCCCCACACTTGCTTATCTTCAGACTTTTTGATAAGGGAAGTAAGGAGTGTCCCAGGTAATAGTTTAACGTTCTTGGGTCAAAGTACAGGTGTGCTGTTAGAGAAATTGCCTTTGGTGTTTGGGATCAGAATAAAGGAAGCCTTTGATGTTGGCTCTGCTTGGGTTATTGGGTTTCTTTCTTGGAGGCAGCATTCTGTACAGCATCTAAAACATGGGAAGAGAAGGCCAGAGAGTAGCCATTAATGCAGTCTACATTCAGAAATTCTGTGTTGTAATAACTACTTGTCAATGTCCTTAAAACATAATGTGAAATTAATACTCTGCAAGGAGTTACACTGACAATGCTAGAAAGTGGGATTTTATCCCAAAGCGTATTTGCAGCTTAGACAGTGGTTTAAAACAAAGCAAACAAAAAACCCCAAACCTACTGGAACAAAATAACTTGCTGTAACTCCTCCTCATTTTTGGAGGAGAAAATTACTGTTTTCTTATTTTTTCTACATAGTTCAAATACATAATATTTTACAGGCACATCAAGAGTCATTCCTTAAGGGAATTGCATTTTGAATTAATGTTATGTGGCTGTTCAGCTTTTATCCAAATCACAGCCAAGATGCCAGTTCCGATAACTTGATTTGAAAGGAGAAAGCAGTTCTTGCATGCTTTGTACTGAACACATGGCCAAAGGAGTGAGGGTAGGGGCCACTGATGTGCTTCCTTTCATGTACAACACAACCCTGTTTTGCCAGCCTGTTTAGGCTTGTGTTATTCATCCTAAATGTTGTCCTGAAAATCTCCAGTCCCATTTCTTCCGTGGAAAGTGTTTTAGTAAGTCTTGGCATGATCTGTATTGTTACTGGAATGGCTCGGGGAGTTAATCATTCTGCTGCAAGTGCAATTGTTGAAGCAGATTGTTTTTCCAGTTCTTGCCAGCAGGAATTTTCTCTTTTTTTTTTTTTTTTTTAAGTCACACCCACCAACCTATAAAGTTTATGGTCTGAAATATAAGCTCAGTTGTATTTTAAACTAGTTTGGGAGTGTGTTAGGGTGGGTTACCCCTCCAGTTGCCATGACCAGCCTGCTCCCTGGTTGTCCTGGGAGAAGATGGAAGTGGAGGTATATGCTGATACATACCCAGCATATGGTGAGCTGTGGGAACATTTGTGATGCACACTTGATTCATGCCTTCAGTTCTTCGTTTTGGAGAAGCTGTCCCGTCAATAACTGGGGAAGTGATGTCCACAGTCACGGCGAACGTGGGTGCTGAGGGTCATCATTCTCAAGTTGGTTGATTGTTAATTGGTAGGGACTGTCCCCAGCTTCCCTGCAGTGATTCCTGTAAGTTACCACATAGTTTGTGGATTTTGCCACAATGTCTGTGGGCAGGGACATTCCCCAGTCACTGTAAAACTCTGTTACTTATGGAATAAGTAACTGAAGTTGGCAGCCTTAGCCATGATTCCTCTGGAGCTGGGATTGTTGGGAGTGAACTCAGCTAGGGCAGCTCCACCATTGCCCATTTATTTATCCCCTCCTCCCTCTTCCTTATTACTTAATAAAGCTAAAAATATTTGAAACGGTGAAATATTCGCTGTGGACGGGCACTAAGATGCTGCATATCCAGGGAAAGCTCAGTCCTTTAACATGCTTTTCCTTTCTCTGGATTTTGCTTTCATGTATCTGTTGCTTTAAAGCAGTGCTTCTGGAAGGTTGGTTTTGTGTATCTTATTGCAGATACTTAGACTTTCTGCTTTTGCTACTTGATATAGTTGTTACTGAATATTTTAATTTGTTTTCCTTTGTGAAGGGTGATAGAAAATTAAAACATTTTACCATAGCTCATGCTGCTGTTGCTGCTTGTTTATTTGACATTAAATAGGTGTGATTCATATTGTTTTCAGTCTTGTTTTGAAAAGTATTAGTTAAGATTAGGCATATCATTACAACATGCTCCAAATATGTAATTTGAGTAATTTTTTGACAGATGTGAAACACTTCCAGTTTTCATGTGGATGCTTGAAGTACATAGAAAACGTTGCCAGATGATTTCGTTTCCCCTTATGAGAACTTTATTTCTGATCACAGGCTTTCAAGCTGTGCCTTGTGGGACCTTTGGTTTTTGTACCCTGGCAGTCAGTTAGGATTTTATGTGGACACTGACAGATGTTAGACAAATAACAGCAAAATTACTGGATGTTTAAAAAAGAGTGGGTGGGGATCACTATTTAAAAACAAAACAGAAACCCATGTCTTGCAGTTGTCAGAATGATGTCTGAGAGTGGCAAGTTTGCCTGCTATGTGAGTGTGGAAAAGTAGTGAGGAATTGTGATTTGGTTTCCAGTAACAGCAGGGAAATGTGGAATTTTCTGAATAGAAATCACTGGCTTATTTTGTTTTGATTGTACCAAAAGGGAAATCAAGGAAGAGCATTGTCTCCAAATACTGTGCTGAGGCCTTTGTGTAGTGATTGCTTGGGGTACCCCAGGCTGGTTTCTCACAGGTAGTGAAATAATGATGTGGTATGTGCAGAAATCTTAACTACCATGGAAGTGTGTGGAGCAGGGGGGTAATTGCACAGCGGTGTTGGTTTGACATGGTGTAAGGAATGAGCTGTGAGTGTCCTGCAGAGTGCTGGGTGCGTTTCAACCTGCGCTGTCACCAGGAGGATACAGCCGGGCGTGACTGCTCTGCACATCAGTGGGTCAACACAGCACAGGAAACCACTTGTATTTTTCTTGGTCTCTTGCAAATTAAAAAGAAAAGAAGGAAGATGACTTGTTTTTACTGAGTTTGTCCAAATAAAAAGCATAGGCGCCGATGTTATTTGTGTGCTGTGCTCTTCCAGTAAGGCTTCGATGTGCTCAGCGTTAACCTCCGAGCCCTGGGGACTTCCACAGGGACAGCTCACTCTCCTCAAGTGCAGCTCCTGCCCAGTTTGCTCCTGCATTTCTGCTGTGAGGTCCTGATCTTGGTCCTTCGAAAATCAGGTTGGGATTGTTCCTATAAATTTTAATAAGCCTTGCAGCAGGTTCCTAAAATCTTAGGAAATGTAATTAGAAGCGTTAAATGAGATGAGAAAAGAAGGAAATTAAATTTAATCTAAGTAACTCAGTCTTCTGAAGGTGGCTGTCACTTTTTTGTGCGTGCCCTTTGTTGGTGGTCTTTATTTAAAAGATATTGTTCCCTATGCTCCGCTCCAGTCCCGCATCCCAAATCAGGGGAGATTGCATTCTGCTTGTGTTGAAGGCAGCAGCAAAAAGTGTTGGCTCAGATTCTGGTGGAATCAGGACATTTTTGTGTTGCATATTCAGCATCTAAATATGCTGAGTATCAAAATACTCAAGGCTGGTAAGCATTCTTTTTTTTTCTTGCATCCATTTTCCTGATTCTTATACCTGTGTTGTATTTTAAAGTTCATTTCTGATTGTTTGCTCTTAGAGTTTTGCTCTACCTTGAAACTCAATGTCGCTTGGGTTCATGGTGCACAAAACAATGAAACTACCAGAGCAAAGTCCAAAGTTTAAAAATGCGTGACAGGTCAGGAACCTTAAAATATGTTTTTGAAGTATGATGTTTCTAGGAATTTTAATAGTGCATATTGGCAAATCTAATTCATAACAGCTTCTGTGTTCGTGTTATGAGGAGGATATTTTTTGTTTGTTTTGACAACTCGTTCTTACTTGAATTAATATTAGCATTTATTTTTGAAAAACATGCACATTTTTTTGAGGGTTTATGGTAAATAAGTGACAGCTCTCACAGAATTTACACCTAGGCAAGAATATAAAGTAAAGGTAAATGCCACAGGGGAGTAGGCTCATGTTGCATGTGCAAGATGGTAAATCAGTTGAACATCCAGCCTGTCATTTTCAGGTCTTGTTTTTGTAAACATTGATTAGATTTTTCAGTATTTTGCATTTTGTTAAAAACATAAATCACTTTGATGTTTTACAGTGTAGAAAGAAAAGTTTTGTAACACAAATCCTTTGAAAAGGACATTGTCAGGGGTTTTTTCCTGCTGCTTTAATCTTTGCACTTGTAAGAATCCCCAGAGACATGGCAACTCTCCTTTGCAAGGCTGCTCTCCTCCATTTCATGTGCCTGTTGGATTGTCATTATAGGGTTACTGATAAGTGTTGTGCTTTTTGGCATTGATGTGTTTTTCAGAAAAAAAGAATTGAAGCATTTGTTTTGAAAAAAAGAAAAACACATTTAAAGAATTACATGGACTTTGCAAACAGATTTAAGAAAATGAGAGGTAGGTCAAATTTCGGGCCTACAAACCTGACAATGTCCTTTAGTTAATTTAACATGTGTGCCTTGTATGAGACATTCCTGATCCTAATGATGTTACGTTAATCAGCAGCAGAAAAATGTGAAAATGACATTGTTAATCATCATTAATCCTAATGACTTTGCTTGTTGCATTTTGGTCTGTTTTCTAATGTCAGCAAACCATGGCAGCCTCTGTTATTTGTGCAGTGATCACTTCAGTTAGTCAGCTCATACCATGAAAGATTGTTTTGGAAAAGGTTTAAAATATATTTTAACAGCCTAGGGTATGTCAGGGAGAGCTTTCTTACCTTCCAGTTGTGACTATGCCTAATGGCATTGACTTCAACTCTTCCCCCTTGGAGCGTAGCACAAATAAAGCACCTTTGCTTCAGGAGCAACAGGAGGTACAGGTTGGATTTGGGGGCAGTGAGGACACTACCCTGCATAGGTAGCTCTTTTTCTTTCTAGTTTAAAAGAATACATGTTGTTCTGAGGTTGTTCTGATCGTTTGCAAGTCCCCATGGTGCCAGTGGTGTAGAGGTAAAATAACTCATGTCCCTTCCTCTCCTGTTCTGTTCCCAAAACTGGACAGTGAATTCATTAATCCTCTTGTTTGTGGGACCCACCTCGGTTGAAGTTCTTGTGCACAGGACTGGCTTCCTCTCGGGTTCTACAGCTGAAAACTGCAGATTTTCAGATTCCAAGGTTTTTTTCCATAAAAGCTGGACTAGAATAAGGTTTTGATAGTTTCTTTTCTCGCCCAAGAATGCTGGCCCAACCTGCAGCTGTTGGTTACTCTCATGGTGAATAGCTGCAGCATACGGACAGCTGCTTGGTCTGTGTGTGCACCTCATACCTGGTATTAATTTAGGAAAATTCCAGCAGTCACTGGCACAGTAGCTGCTACTGGGGCAGGAGCTTCACCACCGGGTTACGTCCGTATTGGTTGGGGGGAGGGGGCAGAAACCCCAAACAGCTGCATTAGAACTGTCAGGGAAACTTTGGGGTTTTGCTTAAATACATTTAGATAACCTTAAGGGCCTGACTTCCACCCATCAAAACCAGCAAGTTCAGAGTTAAGGCTTCTCACTCCATCTCTGGTGCTCCAGCAGGGAGGGGAGTATTGGAGTCTCCCTGGATCCCTGCTCAGCCAGGTAGAGCCTGGGCCATGCAGGCAGTGCCCACTGCTCCAGGTACGTGTATGTACAGTGCACCTGCTGTCCTGAGCAAGGTGCCCTGTGTGCCTCTACACTCCGCTGCTCTCCCGGCTATGTTCATGGCCTGTGGCAGCACAGAAGGTGTGGTGGAAAGCCAGCAGCCAAAGGGGGAAGGGGACAGGTGCAGTGAGAAGCTTTAACTTCGAGTTTCCTGCCTTCTGCGAGCACGAGTCAGACCCTTAATGTTGTTTTAATGTATTGTTTGTGTTTAATTTTTAGTAAAAATTTGAACGCCATCCAGGCTACAGAGGTTGCAGTGGATAAGAAGTTTAAAAGCTTTGGTTCAAGATTACAGGAGGCTGCAAGAAAAATTAAAGACATGGAAATGAGGATGGAATGACAGGCTGCTATTTTGCCTCAGAATACTGAAGATTGTAAAGCATTGAGAAATCGAATTCATGACCCTGGAAATCAAGCTCAGATTAAGAAATGTCAGGTTGGTAGGGGTTCCTGAAAGTCTTGAGTTAGGATAAACTGAGATTGTTTTCCCATAATGAAAGATTATAGGATGTGGGGGTGGATGGTATAATTTTTGTTATCTGTGTAATGTGAAATGCAATACCATATACTTAAATAAGCCAGCTAAGTGAAATTATTTGTTTAAATTAGTTTCACATTTGTGGTGTGGAATGTCACTTTTGACCGCTTTACAGTTATTTCTCTCTGGCACAGAGTTGCATGATTTACTGTAAATGCAGGCATGTAAAATACTGCTTTTAAATACACATTGCTTTCTTCTGCCTCTCTGAGGCTCTCCTGGGAAGCCAGAGGCTTGGTGCAGTATGACATTTCTAGCTAAGAAATGGGCAGAACATATCTAACTGGTGGAAGAGGAAGGGGCTTGTTCTAAAGGTTTTGATTCATAGTGAAGCTGTGTCTTTCCAAATGTGAGCTTTAAATAGTGGCTCTTCTGTGATGAAGTCCCTCTGAGTTTACTTAAGTGTTGAATTATTGCCTGCGATTCAGGGACAGGGTATTTAGGCAGAAAGATTGTGCAACAGGAAGTCCATGCCGAAGTTCAGAAAGGATTTTGGCAAGCTAAGGTTTGTAGGGTTTTCATGGTCAAGGTCACTGGATGTATTTGACTTCTGGGGACTCTTAACAAAAGTCTTTCTCTTGGGGACGGTTTGTCCTTCTAGTTGTATTTTGACTTCTGTCTGTGCTTTGGGGCTCAGTCTGGCATTCCCCTTAGCACTGATGGTGCACAGGTAACTTGGCTGAAATCGTTAGATTCACTGGTGTGAGGGGAAAACCAGACCACACCTTTATGTATTTTAGGGAAGTCACTGTGTGAAAGGGCTGTGTTTCGTGCTTTTACAGTTCATGGTTTTCTGAGCTAGCTCTAGTCAGATAAGTGTTTCTCAGAAGAGAGAGGTTTTAATCCCATGTGTTTTGTGTTTGGACTATATGTGCTCTTCTGTTGACAGAGATGCTTTCATTGTAGCTCAAAGGGAATCATCTGCTATATTTTTCCTCATTCATCTGCAATGACTTCAGTATCAAAAGTTCTGGGTTTTTTTTATTTCAGCTAGCATTCAAACTGATCATTGAAGTTCTGGCTTTACTGTACTGACAAGGCAATGACCAGAACATTTCAGTTCCGAAGTGAGCACAGTTACTCTAAGCAAAATGAATAGTACTTGCAATGTCATTTTTACATTTGTTTCAAGACTTAATTGCATTTTAGTAATGCTGTTACATAGACTGCTTTGAAAGAAACACGAACAAGTCTATAAAATGCTTTATCTAAGAGGTTTTTTTTAAACTAAATTTAGTGTGGGGTTTTGTAATTAAGTTCCCATTAAAGGATAGTAATTGTTCTCTGAGTAATTATGTAGCTTTATGTTATATATTCATGTAGTGTTCCTGACGTGTACCACATTACTAATATGTGGTTTGTGTACTAAACATGACTGTAGGAGGTTATGTGGCCATTTCTCGTTCAAACAGGTATCAGTAGTAAGTTACCAAGATGCACAGTTTTCAAACGTTATATTTAAAGGGCTCCCGTCTAATTTTGGTGGCTGGATGTTACTGAAAGCATATGTGTACCAGAAGCATTTCTAAGCATATCTCTCACAGTAGAGGTTAGGAGTAGGTGTTTTTACAACACAGCATAGTTTTCATGGGTGTTGTACCTCTGGTAAACTTCGTGGTGAGTACTTTTAACATCTGAATGCTTCTGTGCTATGGTGAGAGCACTGCAGTCAGCCCACTGGCATCATCAGATGTTGGGAGATGCTCTGACTAGAACAGGAAGGAACCAAACATAGTGACTCCTGTTCTGTCTTGTTTACCTATTCAAACAGCTTCTATACCCGAAGAACTTAAATACCAGATTGTAGTAGGGCTGGGCTGTCACCCTGACTTGGTTGGAGATGGACATGGAGTTTATGGGTTGAGGCTGGACAACTGAGAGGCACTGTGAAGGGCAGGAGTCTCCTGAGCTGCTCTCCTTCAGCCCCAGACCTGAGCCTGGTCTCAGTGGGGCTCCTTCTGTTGACTTGTGAAAATCTCTTTTCCCAGCAGCTGTATTTCTTCACCAGGTACCTTGTACAGCTGGGATTCTAATGATTTTCCATCCACTTAAAGTGCAGTTGCTAGTCTTTTCAGGGCCTGCTTTCTGTCTGAGTCTGGTTCTTAAGAGGCAGGGATTGCTTGTAGAAGTTAACTGGGGAACTTCAGTCCTTTTCATTAATGTTGGACTAACTTGGATTATCAAACAAATATGCAATGTTTTAAAATTCACAATGCAACAAAACTATCTTGAAATTTACATATAAGAAAGATCTAGCCTTCTTCACTTTGCCATGTTTAAAACTTCTTATCTTAAAAGAGGAAGAAAATACTTGTACTTTTGGTTTTGCTTTTCCTTATCTCTTCAGGAAGTCCCTTTTTTTTCCCACCCACATTTAACTGCTTTTGTGTACATGTAATGGTTTAATATTATTCCCAGTTTAATATTATTCTGTTAAGGACTGTTGTGTATTTATACCATCTATACTGTTAAAAAGATGCTCTCTAAATATCTTAAGGATTACTTTTAATTTAAAGACTGTGTAAAGAGAATATAAACAAAGCCTTCAGTTTGGACTGATTTTCCTGGCCATAGATACTTACTGTGCATTTTTTTGTCACTCTACAATGTTCCAAGTGTAATGTTGGTTTAGGGAGGGATGTTTTGTTCATGTTTCATAAGAGTTTTCAATAGTGGATTAAGTATGATGTGTTTGACTAAGCTATATAGGACTGTTTTGTAAAACTTTTTAAGCCTAAGCAGACCTACATAGATCAGCAATTAGCCGGTAAACTTGGACACTGGATTCTCAGTAAATGCAACATTTTGCTGCTGTAGGCTTTTTTCAGTTCAATTTTAGGCTCAGCAGAATCATCATTATGTATGTAAATTGAACACTCAAATCCTCACTGAGTTGCTTATGATATTCCATAAGCTACACTCTTGCAAGCCTGGGCAAGATATTTCTCACTTTGTCTAGAGCTCACAAAGGTGTGGAATCCAATCAAAACATGGATAAGATAGCACAGGCACTTCTTAATAGTGCAGGAAAGATGGAACATACTATTCCTTTAGTGGTTTTATCCATCTTTCATTGTTCATCCTCCTGAACCTCCATGGAATTCTTTTCTTAGGTCATTCTGTGTTTGGTTGGCTGCTGAGTGTAAACTTGTCCCTCTTTTTATAATCATCAGTCGTTGAAATCTTTTTCTGCCATCAGAAGAACAGCCTAGCTGTAACCTGTTGTTAATTACGCTTGCATGGCTTGAGTAACAAGTGTTCTCTGTTTCTTTGCAGGCATTCGACCTCCGATCATGAATGGGCCCATGCACCCACGCCCCTTGGTAGCGTTGCTGGATGGCAGGGATTGTACAGTAGAAATGCCTATTCTGAAGGATGTAGCCACAGTGGCATTTTGTGATGCCCAGTCTACACAAGAAATTCATGAAAAGGTAATGTTCAAGAGTTGCAATTGGGATGTTTTGGGGAATGCGAATATTTTAATGATTCGGATCAGACCGAGTGTTGTGTCAGCGCTGACATTGTGTTTGGATGTTGCACTTTAGTCACTGGCTCATCATCTCACTCAGTGAGTGAGTTGCTGGTCATTTCTAATAGGTCATGAAACATGATGATGAAATGAAGATCTAAGTGTCTTTTACACTTGTGTAGTGTGTCTTTGGCTGGGTCTTGTTCCTGTGATTACCTACTGAATTAGTTTCATGGAGAGAGTTATTTCTAAGGAAAATATTATTACATGGTACTTTGAAGTGCTCCTTGGAAACATTTCTGTTACTCAGGTTTCTGTTACTAGCCTTTGTCTGGAAAGACAAATATCAGTATTGGACTATCTGTGTGGGGAGCTTTCTAATATCTGTGTTTAGCCAAGAAATTGTGCAGGTCGGGTTAGGCAGCCTTGTGTGCTGAGAGTGGTCACTGCAGAGGAGTTTCAGAACAAATGGTAACCCGAAATTCATGTGAAAATACAGTGAATGAGAACCTGAGATCACATGCAAAGAGGTGAAAACTTCTCACTCTTTGTTCATAATTGGAGCTGCAGGGATAGTGTTTGTTGGGGGCTTTTAATAAAGCTTAATTTATAGGGTTCAAAGACAATGTATTTTAGTTTTTTAGAGAAATATTCAACCTGTGCTTTTTTTCACAGTTCCCTTTCATTTTATCAAGAGTTAAAATGTGCTAGAATGCCCTGTTTCTGAGTGGGTTTTAGCACTATTGAAAAGGTGTTTTAATTTTACTGCTTTCCTATCTTGCACCAGTGTCAGAAGTTTAACACATGAAATAGCTGGATTTCATTTACAAGAACTAAGTGACATATGGAGAATAAGTAATATAAATGCTGTTCCACTTCTAGTAGTAGATCACAGCAGTCTGCTCTTCATATGAACACTGTAACGTTGGCAACTGCACCACCTGTATAGTTTTATACTTTGCTTACTGAAATCAACATCTCATTTACTTCTGGTGCATCGAAAGTGAGGAATTCCTGTCTGCCATAAATGCCTTCCATAGAAGCACTGGATATTTTCTGTTACCAATGTAGTAAAGGAACTTTTCAGATCCTGGGAATGAAAGTCAGTGTGTGTTTCTCAAATTGTAGCTTTGGAAAAGCATTTAAGTAACAGAGGAGTGACACAGGTAATCTGTTCCTGATCTTCACAAGAGTGTTATATTTAGGGGAGTATACAAAAGCTTGTGTTGTTTTGCTTTTTATTCCACAAAAATAATTCATTCTCAGTGAACTCAGTAATACATCAGGAGTATTTTCATATTTTCATTAGCTATAAATACATTGCCATAATTTTCACTTGTCTAGAGGATGAGGCAGTCCAGAAACATTCCGGTTTTCAAAGTACCTTTGTTCTGCCAGATAATAAATTTCTGCAACAAAAATAACAAACCTTAATTCATTATCATAGTGTTGTATTACTTTAACATAATCTGAGAGATGAGTTTTATGAACTGTTGAGCACTGTTCACTTTTGTGTGAAAAGTGTTCACTGTTCATCTGCAGTAAAAAATGGCTATTTTTCAACTATCTTTAGAGTTATAGTAGAGAAATATTTATGTTTTAGTATTGTTTGTATAATATCTTATTTGAGACTGATTCTTTATTAAATATAAAATTGTTTGCACTAAAAGTTTTAAAATGAGAAGTTTCATATTTAAAGCAGTATCTAAAATGCTCATGTATTTATGACTGCACATTCCTGGCCATACTAAATGATGCTGTCCTGTTAATTAAAATACAGATTTTGGTAATGGATGTTAATTTGCAAAAGGCTATTCCCTATTGTGAAAGACAAGATGACTGAAAATCAGGAGAAGGTTTAGTGGTGACAAGAGCTTGCTGAAAGCAGAAGGTGAAATTTATTTTTTCTTTCATATTTATGTCTTTAAGAAAAGCTACTGAATTAATAGGGCAGCAAATACAGATGTGCTTAATCTGAAGTTGCAGGAGGCAGGCCAGAGACTGGGAAGTTTAGGATGGGGTTTGGAAGAGGTGATTGACATTGTTAGGTACTCTTAGATAGGTGACTGTACGTGAATGTAATGGGGGGAAAAACAGACGTCAATGAGAATGAGATGAGGAGGAAAGGAGTGAAAGACTGCAAAAGAATAGCTTGGAGAGTAAGAACTGGTATTAATTCACTTTGTGTAGTGTGGAACTGTGATCGGCAGGGTGAGAGGAATGGGCATTTGAGGAATGAACATTCTGGAACCCGGAGAAGGGATTTCTGCTGGTCATGAGAAGGTGAGAAGGTTTCAGGAACAGGACTGGTTTAAAATACTGTCTTTTCAGTATTTTAAAGAAATAGCATGAAATGGGGATTTGTAGTAGTCTGTGAGACAGCAAAGCACAAGCTAGGTATTTTTTTCATAGAGGAGCAAGGTGGCTGAGAGATTTTAACACATACAGAAATGAGGGAAAAAAATGAGGATTTGAATGCTATTTGTCTGCAGAGTCAAAAGCAGGATGTTAGCAAATACTGTTACACCTTACTATGTGTGCCAAGTAAAGTTTTCTTTACTGTGTGTGCTAAGTTTTCTCCAAACTTGATAATGCCCAAGTTGCAGTTCTGGAGCAATTCCTTTATGCCAAGAGTTCGTTTTTTAATCACTTTTTATGGCTGAGGAGAGTAAAGTATGGAAAATAAGTAACTAGTTTAAAGTCACAGGTAAATAATAGCATATATTAGAGCTCTGCTTCATCTCAGGTCAAACCATTCGTTCCCCATTCCACTGTATTGGAAGGTGACTTGGATGGTGAAGATATAACTCTTTCCTTTTGAAAATCAGGCTGCCAGTGCTTAAGTGAACACTAGCATTTACTGAGAGTGACTCAAGGTTTTGAAATAGCTCTGTAGTTAGAGGACCCTTCTTCAGAAATCAGTCATGTGTAAGGTTTTATTCATTTTGGTTTGTTTTTTTTTTCCCATTCTCCCTAAGAAAAACCAGATTATTTTCAAGCCAGACTGAAAGACTGCAATAGATGTGTTTATCCCCTAACCCCTAAGTTCTGTTTGTTTTGTAGATATTTCATATGACTGTGTGAAGCTGAGCATTACGTTTGTCAAACTGTGTCATAGGATAACTGGGAACTGGGTTCATTGCATCCTATCAGGAAACTTCTGTCATTTAGGGTAAAAAAATATTTTAAGATTTCAGTGTTTAAATTTCTTACTTTTGAGTGATTACATTACTGTTGATAAAAGTTACTCACTGTGCTTAAACTGTCTTTTATTTTACAATTAATGATGTGTAAATAAGATCTCTCAGTAACCATCCAAGACTGCTTCCAAGTGTACGTGGTGTTTTGGTTTGTTCTGCCAAAAACACAGTTGCTCATCCAAAAAAAATATTTGAAAATACTTAGCTTGCTTCCATCCTCATTCCAGGTCAGCTTCCTTTTTTCTGTCTCTCATGCTCTGTTGTCTGTCCCGCTGTTTTTTCCCAATTCTTCTTCCTTCCAGTGCCATTCATGCTCCGTCCCTTTTCCTGGCTCCTTGGCATCCTACCCAGCACTCCTGGTTTCTACAGTGTTGCTGCTCCTTTCCACTTCTGCACCTTTGAGGGTGTGACAGACTCAAGCACACCCTTGAGGTCTTTGTGTTGATGAAAATTCTTTTAATTCAAATTCCTTACTCTTTGGGCTTCCTGACTTTAGCTGTGTGTTCTGTAACGTGGAAGTGCTGTGTAGATCCAGAGGGCTAAACGTAAACAAAGTGTGCAAGGGCTGGTAATGCACATCTCGACCAAGCAGAGAGAAAATAGTGACTCTTGCAAACCCAGATGAAAAGACAGGAAGCACAACTAATTAAGAACGGTCTATAAAGCAAAATGTATAGACTGGAAAGAAGTCAGGAGCTTGTTTGAAGCTGAGTATGTTTTCTCTGTCTCTCTGTAATTATGTGATTTCCTACATCAGGTAGAAGAAAAAAATGTGCGTGTTTGACTGGATTTACAGCTTCAAGCAGATACTCAGTTCACCAGAACACTGGAGTGAATAATGTTCTTGGGTGGGAGTGGGAAAAGGGTCTCTCTGGTAACCTTGTGCCTCGGCCTTAGCAGTGACTGAGGTAGAAAGTGTCAGATCCCTTGACTCCTGCTTCATGGACACAAAATAAAACCATCTCCAAAGTGATACTGCATTTCAGTATTTTTAGTTTGGAGCTTAAAAACATTGAAAGCTCAACTTCCAGTTCAACAGTGAAGGACTTGAAATTTTTCAATCACTCTTCTACACAGGAATTAAATGTAGAAACAGTTCCACTGATAACAGTTTTATCTAAGACCATTTCAAAGAAGAGCTGAAAAGCAACAAATGTTTTGAAACTGAGACAAACAAATTGAGAATAGTCTTGTTCAGCTCTTTGATTTGTCCCTGTTATAGCAATGGTTAAGTAAGATAATTTTTTCAGCTTCCAATTCTTTGTTTAGCAGTAAAGCCGCAATCTTGTGTTTACACCATCAGTGCTGTTTATATTCCATGATGCAGTTGCAGCATTTAGTTTTCCATCAAATTTAAATTCTCAAAGAACATGGATTGAAAGGAAGCAGCCTTGTTCTAAACAGTAATGTATACTTGGGAGTAAATTGTCACCTCGGAGCTGATCCAAATCCTTGTAAAATTACTGAAACTGAATGAGCCTTGGATCCTATTCCTTATGAAAGACACTGAAAACACTAACAAAAGGAAACCCTAAGTTGCACCTCATTATACAATAAAGCAGTGGACCTTTTCCAAATTCCAAATTCAGTGGCCCTTCTCCTGCTATCTGTTGGAATTTGCAGTGGTAGTGCTACAGGTCAGCAGCATCACAGGAAGGGACAGGGTGCCAGTGTCCCCTCTGATTTAACATCCCTTAAAAAGCAGAATGGAAGTGCTGCCGTTCCCAGCAGGCAGCACACATCAATCCTACAGGCAGATTCGAGTCTAATGTTGCTTATCAACTAACATTTACTTTAATTTCCCAGTACCAGGTTTTACTCAGGGTCACTGAGGCTTGAATACTGTTAGTGCTTATTAAGTTTTTTTGAGAGAGGTTTGTGTGGGTTGATGTGTTTGTCATCAGTGACTTCCATGACATAGTGATCCTTTGGTATAGGTGTTCAATCCACTGTAGTGTCTTGATAGACTTGAACTAAATTGGAACAAATTCTGCCTTATAAATAGACAAGTTAACACACAGAACGCCAGTTAAATATTTTTCATTAAACCCTTTTATTTAGTAAAAATGTTTTCAGAGTCTATATTCTCAAATTGACTTCTGTCATTAAACTGCATGTAATGGTCAGTAAATCCTGGCTTTGAAAGACTGACTTCAATATAGTATTTAGAAGGAAGCTTGCTGTAGGCTCTACAGGTTATTTGTGTATTTGTATGTGTATTTGTATATATATTTTTATAGTTTATTTTTAGAAGACAAATACACTCATGTATACATGTCATGTGCATATATATATAGTTTATACATTGTATGGTTATGTAGGTTTTTAGAGAGTGTGATTTTTAGGACCCTGCAAGTAAGTTTTGTTTATGTTTGTGTAAAATATTTGTACTTGTATTTATTCACAGCATAAACTTAAGTATGAGTATTTAGGGTCCTCACTAGACAGTGCACATGAAATGGGTGGGTTGCTGACAGCACCATGGATCACAGGAACCTAACAGTGAGCTGAGAGTCTTGTAAAAAGAAGCAAGAACTTGTCTAAAGCAGCACAGTCTCACAGAGTTCTGGAGAGCTACTAAACACCATTTGAGCACCCTGGCTTTTCTTTCCAGTTTATTGGTGTTGGCAATGTTGTAGTGAGGCTTTGACAGCAGCCACAGGTCTGTGCAGCCTTCCCTGCGTGACACACTATTGGTTACAAATCCAATTTGCAAGTTAAATAAGGCAAGGCCTACTCCACTTCGGTAAAAAAAATTTTTTCCACCTAAATGTGCAAAATATCTCAAGTCTGTTGGTGACACTGGAACATTTTTTTTCTTTTGGAGATGACACATCAAACTCCAGGAAATGTAGTTTCTAGAACCAAATGAAACACAGTATGTGATGATTTTTCTAGAAGTTTGTTTTTAAAATTACGATGCTTTGTCATATTCAGTATGTGATTTATAAATATTTTCTATCTCTGTATTGAAGTACTTTGTCATTTTATGTACTGTGTTATATTTCTGTGCTCTAGGTTTGATGCACAAGCCTCTGAGATCAGTCTCCCATAGTCAGATCTAGAAGTGGTTTTAGATCCTAAAGGAGAGGAGGCCTTGGTGTTTAATTCTTAGCATGTTACAGTATGTTATGTTTTTGTAAAAGTACACAAGATGCTAAGAGTTCTTCCCCAAATAATGAGGCAGTGGTGACTTTGTGATGTTTGGCATGATGGTTAAAATAGTCTGGTGCTGAAAGAAGGTGATAAAAAATTGATGGGAAGATGTTTAAAAAAGACTTCAACCTTGGGTAATCAGTCCTCAGGATTTGTTAAATTCTTGGATACAAAAATGTCTCCTACTGCAGTGTCATCTGCTCCCCAGGAGCCTTGGGGACCTGGCATGTATGATGAAAACAGGTGGAGGAGCTGACTCTGCTTGTTCCCTGTCAGGTTTTGCCCATTGTGTTTCCTTGTGATTGATCATGAGAATATTGTCTGACTGCCATGTACTTGGAAATTTTTGTCTGGATTATCTCAGTCAGAGTGACACAAGTTGATGTTTTTGTCATAAACTTGTACTGAAATTTGGTAAAAGTTATTTCCATCAAGTTCATTATGGAAAATGATGGAAAACCCCCACATATACTCCCTGTTCTCTCATGCATCCACCACTGGGAGTACTCCTCTTAAATGATCAGAAAATTGCTCCTATGCAGTGATGTTTCTAAATATTGTTTAATTTTCTGGAACTGTTGACATTTATGCTGGGTTTCAGTTTTGTGTGTTAGATTTAGGTCGGGTTTTGATTTTACATGTTGCTGAGCTTGTCAAACTCCGTGTGCATTTAATGTATGTAATGACTGAGAATATAATTTACACAAATAATTCCAAAATACAGCAACTTTAACTATTATTTTAATCTCTGAATGGCATCATTAACAATCATCAATGCCGGTTGTTTCTAACTTCAGGTTTTCTGCTACTGTTTTCTACCTTTTCAGCCCATTTTGGTTACATGGCCAGTTGCAAAAGCAGTAACATAATTCAGTTATCAAATTAACATGATACACACTTGCAGAGTATTATTTTTATTGCAGTGGATTTCCTTGCTAACTAGTCCGTAATCCTAGGAGAGGCTCAGTCACTAAAAAGAAATTTGAAAAGATTTGTCATTTGCATCTGTTTGTTCCATGTCCCATATGATGGGTAAATAGCTGCCTGTGGAAATGGAAAGTGGCAGCTTTAAGCCGTAGCTAGGAAATATTTTTCCTTTATCGAGCACATTCCCAAGCTTTCCAATACTTTTCTGTCTCCTCCTAGTGCCAAGCCATAACCTAGATGGTCCCAAAAATGTGGTGTAATGGGTCCAGACCAGTGCTCTTGGAGTCCAAATGGCAGCCTTGACTGGCTGAGTTAATAAAATATGCATGATTATGCAGTGAAAAGCTGCTTCCCAAATGAAAGACTCTGATTTTAAAACATAAATGCCTGAGCTGCTTCAGCTGTCTTTTGGTCCTTGATTAATGCAGTCCCTAAAGCAGTGGCAGCTCTGTACCCACCAAACACACAGTCTGGGAGGGGAGGGTTTGGCTGCCACAAGAGCCACAGGGGTGTCCTCATAAGTTCTGAGCTGGTTCAGTTTTTGTTTGCCTTACAACTACACAGAGGACAGAGCCATGCAGAGCAACCTTGGAGGGGCAGGGGAAAATAAATGTGTGTGATACAACACAGTACTGGGGATGTGGCTAATTGGAGACAACCAGCATATCATAAAGAACTTTAGGACCTTGAGGCTTGAAGTAACAAGCGCTGCGACTGACTCTGAAGAAATTCCCATGTCACTGAAACTGAGAGATTTTTTGAACAGTTTTATTTTTGGCCCTATTTGGATGAAAAATAAGGGCATTTTAGGTGGGCACTTGGGTTCTAAGAGGGACTGTTTCTTGTGCAGGCTGCCTCAGGCATGGGCTTTGGCATAGTCCATGCTGATTGTAATGTCACTGGAGAAGCAAAACAAACTGTTTGGGGTTTTTATTAACCCTGTGTAACAGCTCAAGGTAACATGTTCTGATGAGTGCAGTCTTTCTGATTGGGGACTGATAGATGCAATCTCCAAAGGACTTGTTTGTACCATTAAAATCAAGGAGTTCTCTGTGTGTGTAATCATTTTATGAGATCAGAGCCTACAGCTGGTCTTTGAATTATGTTGTAGCTGCATTCTTTAAGGGTGTGTAATTTGTAACTTTTTTTTTGCAGTTCTTACTAGTAAATGCAAATTCTGTTCAAAGGATTCTGGTCTTTGTCTAACTTAGAACTGAGGTTCCCAGTCCAGAAACACATGTTGAAATAGCATAAATAATTTTGTGAAATACTTAGCAAGAAGTGCTTTTCTTTTATTTTTATGGAGTTTGGTATTATTTTCTTTAGAATTTTTTTCTCTGTATATTTTAATTTCAGACATTACTGCTGCAGATCTTGGGTTCCAACAATTGTAATCCTCTCTGTGTAAGACTGTTTTTTAAAAATTGTGTATGTTGATGTTGATTGTTGTTGCTGACCTTGCAGTACACTAGGAAATGCTCATATGAGCAGAAATAATTCAAATGACAGCATCTGTACACGTACCAGACCCAAAAGCCTATGGAATAAGCGATTTAGAACCTCTGCAAGACTTTTCTGTGAAGTGTGTCACAGGAATCTCTTGAAGTCATTACAGCTGGCTTAGCTACTGAAATCATTTGTGCATGTTTTGTCTCATGGAATGATTGAGATGTTAGTGCCTTGAAGGTAGGAGCACAGAGAAGTGTTTTGAAGAAGTGAAACCATCCAATTTGTGTATAAAGAGGAAGATACTCTGCTTTCTGAAAAATAAACTTGCATCAGCTGTGTGGGATGCAGTGTCACTGGTTGGTAGCAGAATTTGAAAGTGCTGGGCATGTCTGGCTCCCGTCCCTTTCCACTGAAGTGCTCTTGAGTAGATGGGATGCACTCCAACCTACCTTAACTTGGCAGGGTCTGGGTATCTTTTATTTCTGCTTTTTTGGCGGTCTCTTACAAGTTTTTTTGTTATTCTGCAACACTTTTGCTTTGATGCAGTTTCTTATTTTCTAGGTTTTGAGGTTTTTTTTTTCTGGGTAATGTCAAGTTTGGTATCTCAGTTAATGCCAATTTATATGACATCCACTTTTCTTTCAGTGAGAGCTTAGCTGCAGTATCAGTAAACTAAGGGGCAAACACTTTTGTTCTCGTGTGTGAATTGACAGATTGCAGTCTCTGTTGTGGAAGGGGTTTGTAATGATTACTGAATGTCTTGTGTTCAGGTATCAAGTGGTTTAATAGCTCAGTGAATGCCTGTAACCACTGTGTGTGTGGTGAAGAGTTACTGCTCTGTAACTCCATTCAGGGCTGCGTGTCAGCTGCCTAAGCATCAAATCCTCACTGTTTGCAGGGAGTGTTCATTCCCATGTTGTGCTTCACGTGCGTGTGCAGATGCAGTCCAGTAGCACTTGGACTTGGGGCTTGCTACTGCAGAGCATCTCCTGGGGGAAAAGAAGAGTTTTCCCTCATATTAAGAACACAATACAGGTCACTTTGTTCTTCCAAAGCTGATGCCGTCATGCTGGAGTGGAGACATCAGATGTAACAGACTTAACCAAGAGGCTGGAAGATATTTGGAGAAATAACTTCAAAAAATGCAAACAACTGGATTTAATGCTTTTACAGATTTTTTTATACCTGGAAATATGTATATGTGATTGAGCTGAGATTCTGTGAAAGAAAAAAAAATAAAATGAGTATTTTTTTCTTCCGTTTTATTTATAGGTACTAAATGAAGCAGTGGGTGCACTGATGTATCACACTATCACTTTAACTCGAGAAGACCTGGAGAAATTTAAAGCACTTCGAATAATTGTCCGAATTGGCAGCGGTTTTGATAATATTGACATCAAATCTGCTGGAGATTTAGGTATGACTATTACAGACTCTAGTTCGCATCTTACACTTGCCTCAAGAAATCTGATAGCATCTGATCTTTGCATTAGTGTTTTCTGTGTGTTTTGTACTAGCATCATATGTAAGCTGTATAATTTTCTCATCAGTGTGTTTAAAACCCATTATGGAAATACTAGCATTAGTTAATTAAGTGATAATATTAACAGGTTTGTGACAGGATGACAATCTGCCTGCTCTATATAAACCCAAGGAGTAAGGCCATAATTTTTCATCTCTTTCTTCTTTACCCCAGTTGTACATTTTAACTACTACTACTGTAATCCAATTACAAAATATATAATTCCATCACATGGCATAGTACTTCTGTTTGAATAAAAAATGAGATCATTATCAACTGTCTGAGACTTACTTATGATGCATGAGATTTAGTATTGAACCACTCCATAAAACAGAAATACCAATTTCACAGGAGAATCAGTTGTTGCTGCTTCAGAATAAATTCAGCTGCTGGAACCAGGAGGAGACAGTGCTTAATGTTTCTCTGTAACAAAAGCAACAGTCTGATCTGGACTTTTCATACTTTAGGTTAAACTATCTCTTATCTGTACTCTACTGGTCAACCTACCACTTGGAGTAAAGGTTTCCCTCAGTTTTCTTCCAAGATTGAGGTGACCAAGTGTGTTTCTCTGAGAAGATCTTGGAAACATTTCTTTCAGTGCTTAGTCAGAGCAGTAACCACACTGGTGTAGTGAGGAGCTGTAGTATGGTCTGTTTATCAGCTGGTGATAGTAGAATGCTCACCTGTTTTAATGGCAGAGGGGTTTGCACAGCAGACAGAGCCCAACCACTCCTTGGTGAGTTTTATAAAGAACAGGTCAGGTCTGAGAGTGTATCTGGTGCCATAGTCAGGCACGTGTTGTGAGACTCAGCAAAAAGTGTCTGTGCAGAGATTGGCCTGGGGTAAAATCCCAGATGAAAAGCCAAAACCTAGATACAGATCAAAGGCTCTGACCAGTCAGGAGTGGAGAAAGTCAGGAGTCTGATTTGTGGAGGAAATTCCTGGTAAGAGGAAGATCTTTGCAGGTTTGTTGGCTGTTTCTTCTGCAAGTCTCTGTGCTGGATTAAAATTCAAGTTTATAACTTTAATGTAGCCACATAATTCTTCAAGCCAGAATATAGCAGGTTTGGGAGATTTTAATTCATATGAAATGCTGAATGGCCACATTCCCCAACATTCAGTTCCTATGTTGTGATTAGCCTGATTTATACAGTTAGGATCCAGCCTGTTTGTGCATCCCAGTATTTACAAAATACAGTTGTCCACTCTGTCAAGAGCCAGTAAATGCTGAAACGATTACAGAGTAAAACCTCTGATTTTAATAGTTTGGGTGAAATGGTTGGAATGAAGTACTAACCACTAATGGGACAAATCACGTTCCATTTGTTGAACTAGTGCAAATAATACACATCTCAAGGAGGTAATGTGAGAGCAAACTGCTCTTTATAAAAAGCTTCGATTCACTTTTGAAATGTAATGTACAGTTAGACTGCAGATCTGACACAGCCCTGAAATTATATAGTAACTTCTTATTTTTTATAGAGCTGACAGATGGGTTTGTTACCAGCTTTTCTTATTAAACATCACTTTTGTATTAGCAGTTTTATCTTGACAAGCATGAAAATGTGTTTTTGGATAAAATCTGCTTTTTCTCCACTTTATTAATTGTTGACTAAAAAATCTGTAGAATTCATGGGTGTAGCTGGGTGCAAGTGAAGTGGGAGTCAAAACAATGCCTGTTGACTCCTGCATTTTTCAGTGTCAAACCCATGCACAAAATCACTGAAAGCAGTGGGAAAAGGGAATGAAGCACAGATTGACAGATATGAGAGTGTACTGTCTTATGTGAAATATCTCTTCATCTCCTTGCCCCTTTCTTGCTGATTTTTGTGGTTCACAATGTCTCTGCCTTTAAAAACCCGCTGTTTTCAAAGTTGGAGAAAAATCGGGAAAAAGAAGTTCCTGCAGTTCAGGAGAGAAATTATCTGACTTTTGTTCCTTCAGTTTTCTAAGGAAACCTGTTAGGGAGAAGAGGATATTATTTCTCTTCCCAAATAAATAATAAAACTCTTAAAAGCATTATTTTGTTGATGCCAGCTATTAGGAAACATGATTATTAAATTTACTTCGCCTTCTAAAACCTGCATTTTTGCTGCATGAAAAAGTCTTTTTGTATAAACAAATGTAGCTACTTAATATGATGCACTTAGGGGGATGTTAGTTTTCAGTCTTTTACCTTTCCCCCCAGTTGTGTTTTTTCCCCATATTTAAAAAGTGTGAGTTTCCTGCTGCCATTGATGTTAGCAGGATGCCAAGATTAATATTCCAGCAAATGATGCTGGTATATCTTTTTGTAAGTCTAAGGGCAGTGACTCAGCAGACAGGATTATCTCCACAGCAGAGGAAAGAAAAACATTTCTGCAGGTTCCTTGTGTTGCTTTTTATCAATGTAGAGAAAGCTGTAAAAAAGGTAATGGGCAGCAGAATAAAGGCATTTGAATGTAAATGTAGATAAATATGGTACAAACTTATTATTTGTCATATTATTGTTATTGCTATTATTGAAGAGAATGTTTCTTCCTCTTTGCTTCATAAGATATGCTGGCATTAGCTGAGGGCTTACTGAATATGTGGTTATGTAAAAACCCAAACAGTGAAAACAGTATTAGGGTGGTTTTAGGATACAAAACACTTTTTTTTTTCTCCACCGTGAAATTATACTGTGTGCTGTTTGTTGTCTCAGTCAGCATAACTGAGAGACAAACATTTGTGGAAGCTGGTGATTAGAGAGAGAACATGCAGTACATTGACTGAAGAGAGACAAGTCAAAAAGGACACAGATTTTTTCAAGCAAACATTTTGCTTAACTGCTGTGTATTGAGTACTGGAAAGTAAAAAGCAGAATGGGGTAACTTGCATGCAATTCCAATCACTTGTTGCCTTGTCTGTTTTCTGATGTAAAAAAAGCTTATTGTGAGTCTTGAATCAATCCACCTTCCAGTTTTCTGTGGAAATCTGTAACACTGCTTTAGCTGCTTGATGTTATGCCTGTTTCAGCTAGTACCTTTTCAGCTCTCAACAACATGGACTTAATTTGGCATTACAGGCCATGCAGAAGCAGATTTTACATTTCCCTATTGACAGTTAGATGGGCTCTCTCTTTAATTTGAGGGACCAGGAAAGGACTGGGATTTTTTTCATTGTAATTCCACAAAGCCGTGTGCAACTAATAACAGATTGTCCTTCCCTGTGTCATGATTACTCATAGATGATTTGGAATTACTGATAGTCATCCTGTGAGGGCTTTATAAGAGTTGCTGTCATTATAAATTATTTTATCCTTTTTGTAACTTGCATAGGTCACTTTTGGGAGTGTTACCTGCTCAGTAGTAGAAAGCCAACCCACAATTAAACCTAAGCAATGATCATTAACCACACTGCTGAGAGTAAGGCAGGTTCCTCTTTGCTCTTCAAACCACCAAGCTCAGTGGAAGTGTAAAATGTTTTCCAAGATACAGGTTCTAAACTGACATATTTGTGGCTTCAGTGGTCTGTTTACTATTTGCCTTAGTTTGCAATAGATAAAAACACAATAATAAACAGAAAAATAACCTTGCACATATTTATCAACTATCATGTCAGGTATTCTGTCTGCTGTTACAATCAGAAACTCAGGATGTGTGCAAGACATGTTGAAATAGCTGTAGTTTTAAACATCATGCTCCTGAAGTGCTGTTCAATGGGAAAAAAGGAAGCAGTGTTTGGCAACTGGTGTCCTTTCCCCCGCTGTTTGCAGGGATTGCAGTGTGCAACGTGCCAGCCGCCTCCGTAGAAGAAACGGCAGATTCCACCATGTGCCACATCCTGAACCTGTACAGGAGAACCACCTGGCTGCACCAGGCTCTGCGGGAAGGCACGAGGGTACAGAGCGTTGAACAGATCCGGGAAGTGGCCTCTGGAGCTGCCAGGATCAGAGGGGAGACCTTGGGCATTATTGGATTAGGTATGTTGTCTTCAGAGGTGGTTTAATGCTCTTCACTTACAAAGATTTGAGCTATGAAAATGGGATGCTTCATTCACTCCGTGTCATCCATTGTGTATAATCCCTCTATTCCTGGTGTTTATATATTTCAAATGTTTTCCCTTTAGGCATAATAATTTTCCTCAGAAAACTGATTTTGTTGCTGATACTCTCCCAAGCACTTCCCATTTCCAGGACAAAAATCCTGCTACTTCAACCTGGTGTCACATGTATATGTTTTATTCCTTATCCACTGTCTTATCTGACTCTGTTTGGCCTTTTTTCCTTTTACTGTTTTTACATAACTGAAGAGTCTTTGCTGCAGAAACAGCCTGCAGAGCAGTTACTTTGTGCATTTGATTGAGCTGCATCTGAAATTGTATTTCAACTGTAACGAGAGGAAAAATATATGCAAGAAAGTTTGAAATGTTTCCAGGCCTAATAAAATCACCTACTTACCTCTCTGAGTGGCCCTGAATGTGTTTCAGCATCCGACAGATGGACAGGCTTGCTTGAGATGAATTAATTACTGTCTGTTAAAAAGCAGAGAAGAAAAACAAACAAGTCAGTTTCTATATAAAAATTACTCAGTCATGTGCTTGTCTTACACAGATCTGATAGACTGTGGATGTAATTGCTGTGCTATTCATCCACAGGAATTAATAATACGATTTTGACAACAAAGCATCATACTTAAATGACTGTTCCTGTTACATGTTGCTGTCAAATAACTGAAGCCACGAACTCTTCCTTTTGGAGACTGAAAATAGCCTGGCATTACATAGTACTCATTTAGATGAGTATGCAATACACTGAGAACATCTTCACAACCAAAGAATTGCCATTAAAATATGACTTTCAGGGAGTTAGTCATGAAGTTGCTTTCTCAAATCTATACCCATGTGATTATACATCTCATTTAAAGACACAGTGATTATTGCACTCACAGTCACAGCACATCTACGTAAGTAATAGAGAGTTGCCTGCAGTGTTTCCAAAATGGAAACTCATACCTAGTTTTTGAAACTTAAGCTTGGGATCAAACATTACATGAGTATTTACTGGAGATATCTGTCCTGTTCTCATTGGTTTTTTTTATTTTTTTTTCACTGAACAAATTCAGACTTAAGATTAGAAAAAGTTTTTCAATATTGAATCTCTTAAGTGAATGTTGTGTGCTGTTTTTTTGTTGTGAGTAACTGAAAAGTATAGAGAAACAAAAGGATAATCAGATTGCCAGTATGTGCATAAAACTTTATAAAATGTTAGGTTTTCTTTTAGTTTTAAAAAGCAAACCTCTTGTGTTCATGGTATATCAAAAAAACCCCAGCAAAATCTGATCTCAGAGGCACACATTTGTTGCAGTTCTTAACCAGCCATTCTCTCTAGCCTTTTGTTGTTCCTGTATATTTTCCTACAATAGAATTATTACAATTTCAAGGAAAAATTAAACTGTAAAGTCCCTTTTGGAAACTTCCACTCTTTCTTCTTGTGCGTGCATGTGGTGAGGCAGAGCACTTTGATTCTGATCTGTTCTAACAAACTCCTGTATGGCTCTCTATTAATGAAGAGTGAAAATGTAGACTTAGGAGATGTGGCTGTACTAGAGTTTCTATGTCAGCAGTGCAGGCACTTAGGCTGTGATGTACTCCCTTTTCTAGTACAGATCATTGCAAAAGGCTACTTGTCTCTAGTTTCCAACTAAAACACATATTTACAACCAAAAGATTTCAAAGGACTGTTGTCCTTAGGTTGTATTTCTTTACTAGTGGCCTCTTTCCACGTCTGGAGTTTTGTTTCAATTTATTGTTTTATTATTTAGACCTGTCAGTGTCAGAAATGATGATCCACTCAGAGGCTGTGAAGTGAATGTATTACACACAAAATAAACACTTCTCATCATCTGTTCTCAGTTCTTTTCTGTAGTTCTGTGTAGTGTCACAGTTTCTGTCCTTCCTTGTTAACGTGTCTGAGATCATCTTCTCTCAGTCACAGCTGTGTTTCTCTGTTCTTGTCTAAAACTTGTGGTCTCTTCAGCAGTGGGTTGCTTAAATTTATCACTTTGCTGCTGCAACAGCTAACTCCAGGCCTTCTTTGCATCTGTTCCTGGGCTTTTCTCTTGTTCTGCCAAAGAGAAACACCCTAGTTCTTGCCTATCTCTGTGCTAGGGAATGACTATGTCATTCCCTCCAAAGTTTCAGCTTCTCACTTATCCACTGGTCTAGCCAAGTTTCGTGACTCACTTGCCTTCTTTCCATCACCCACTCTCTTTTCTTTGCCTTCTCTCATGCATATTCCTGCTCTGACACTTGGTCTATCCTGTTTAATCCTATTACTCTGTGCTTTGCCTTTGAAGTTAACCCCATCTCTCATCCTCTTCTTGTATTGAGCTTGAAGGTAAGCAGAGACTCAACAGCATAATGCCCCCTTCACGTGCCTGTGGTATCCTCATTGTTGTGTTGTTTGGTTAGACCCTGAGCTCCTTAGGGCACAGCCTCTCTTTCTGTCTGTCTTTGTGAAGTGTGGCATTTTTTGAGCCTTACATAAATAAGAATATCACATCATCAAACAGCTGTCTTTGCCACTTCTCATCTTTTATTACTATCCAGTGTCCTATATTTCAAGTGATGCATCACAGGTGTTGCTAGTAAGCCCTGCATTTAAAAAAAAACAAAACCATCTTATGTTCAGACAGACAGGTTTGGTTTTTTGTTTTTATTTTTTTAAAGAAAGAATATTTATGATCAGCAGCATGTGAGTACTTGGATGAATAGATAGGTGGATTCTGCTCTAGAGATAATTTTACAGCAGTGAAGTCACACTCCCTTCCCCTTCCTTCCCAGTGAGAAATGCTGATGACTAATAGCTAATGCATTTCCTCACTGGAGAAAGGTGAAATTCTTCCAAATAAGTGTGTCTCCTCATCATAGTGAATGTCATCACTCAGTTTGTCTTTCCTCACCTGCTGTATTCCTCATCAGTCCCACGGTCCTACCTAGATGTTGGCCAAGTTACTAACCTGCATTATAAGACAATAAGGCTTAAGAGTTGGGTGGTATTACCATGCAGTGAATTATATACTCTTAGCAGTCTTGCTGTCTCCCTTCATGTGCTCAGGAGGAAATGTAACCAAACAGCACTGTCCACATTGCAGAGTACTCCAAGAGGGAGGAAAAATTACCCATATTCTCCATCACTGCTGCATAGGAAGGGAAGAGCTGCTAAGTGAAAGCACTTGTTCTTTCCATGGAAGTCTTCAGGCAGGTCATCAAGGTTTCCGTGGTATCAAGGTCATTTTATAAAACTTGGTAATACCAAAACAGAAGCAGTGTTCACTGCCCAGGGGCTGAGCAGGGTCACTGACAACTGCAGCTGCTGTGCTGTCACACTCAAATCAGGTCATTGGCAGGGTCAAGGTCAGAGACACCTACAAATTAGGACACTTGGGGGGAGTTGGGAGACTTGTGAGGGAGTGAATGGGTGAGACTGTAACAGGAGACTTGGGTGGTTTAGTCTCTCTTCTGAAATGATGCATGGACCCTGCTAGAACTTCTTATAAAGCTCTAATTTCTAAAATAGGTATTTGTTGCTTTCTGCATTTTTGCAGTTGTATGCAACATGCATTTTCTTCATTCATCTCACACTACACACCAAGAAGTTCACTTAATGTTTTTAACTTAAGAGTTTGCTTTCCCTGAAAGTACCATGAGTATTTATAACAATTCTATATGCTCTTAACATAGAGTTGTCTTAAAGGTGGGATGATTTGTGTGCTGTATTGCCTGTGATGTGCTGAGGTAGGTTTTGAGCCACCCTTCATACCCAGGAGAGTCTTCTATTACACAAGGTTTTTTGGAAAGGTTAGAAAACATCATAGGTTTGTGGTTGTACTACATTTTCAGATTGCAGTTTAGAAAGGAATTGGCAAATTATGTGTGTAATGACTGAGACTAAATATGACTTGTCAGTTGCAGAAGGGTTTTATCCCATAAAATGATTGTAATTGGCCAATTCTGGTTAGAAATACAAGCGTGATTTCCAAGTGTTTCTGAAGGAAACTTGTGCCCACTGGAGAAGGCTTTGGTTTATTGGCCTGGTTGCAGTGAATGGGGAGTGTGGCTTTCACTGGAGAGTCTGCTGGGAGAGATTTCACTGTGGTGAATCCCCTCAGGTATTAGTGTTGCAGAGAGTGTTAAAAAAGAACAGATGACAGAATGTTGCATGTGAAAATGAATGGAGCTGGAGTAACAGCTATTTGCTTTGTTAAAAAAATAAAAAATGTTTACAGTTGTGTGATGGATTCCTTGAGCTGTGAACATGCCAAAATTTGAAAATAATACAGTGTTTGTGCTGAAAATTTTCTAATTCAAGTTTACAAAAACAGCCTGGAAAGCAAACAACTAACAGGCATGCAAGTATTGAAATAAAAGATTTTGAGGAGTATTTTAACTCACTGTCCCCAAAGAAAAGCAGACAGCCCCTGTCAGATTGACATACTGTTTAATATTCCAAGCACATCTGTCACTAAGCACTGCAGAATTGCTGTGTTCAGGTTAAAAGATCACCAAAAACCCTTTCTTCCTGTGGCTTCTCAAGTTTATTCAGAGAGAAACTGAAAAGCAGAGGGAAATCCCTTTAAGCACAATTGGAAAGAATTGGGATTTCCCTGGGTTAATTTGATGCCTTTTTGAGCAAACTCAGATGTTACAAAAGAAAACTGGGTGACTTTTTTTTTTTCATTTTTCCAAATGAGACATTATTATCACCATGTGTCAAGTGATGCTTTTGAAACAACTCTATCCAACATCTGTAATACTCTTACCGAGAGTATTTAGTGTGTAGGCTTCTAACTTGAAAAGTCTGTTAGTTCTTGCTCTTCAAAATACCTGTAACTCATTAGATGTACTCAGTTTTTTTCCCTCTGTGTTTTACTGGTATTGTGTCAAAGGGAAATACACACCTCCTGATGCGTGTGGCATGGAGTCATGCCCACACAGCAATTTTGGGCACAGCTCTCAAATGTGACAGTGGGGAAAGTGGAACAGAAAGACAAAGATCAATGCGAATACCAAGTGGGACCGTGCTCTACTTAACTAGTTGCCATATGATGCGTTGTGTTTATTTATCATTTAGGTAGCTGAATAACATTGATTTTAAAGCCTTTGGTGGCAGGATCCTTGTTGGAATTTTAATGCTGGAAGGGTGTTATTCAAAATGAAAGAAAATACTACTTCAGAAAGGAGATTCTGTGCATTCAGATTAAACAAATTATCTCTCATTGCTTCCATTTTTGAGGATTAATTTTATAGCTTTTTATTAAAGCCAGCTGGTTCAACATGGGTAAGAGTAAGTCCTTGGCAGGATGTGTTCAGAGGCAGTGGTGTTTTGCCATAAACAGGCCCAGCAGGCAAGCCTTGTATTACACAGATTATTGCAGATTACGGGACATCTTCTGGCATTTGAGATATCTGGTTACAAAAGGTGCAGACCTCCTGCTTTGTTTCGAACAAGGCAGTGTGAAACAGTCCAGCTGTACCATTTCGGATCTTAGTGATGATGAGTGGGATGGGAGCTGCCTCTGTCTTATGCTCTTCAGTTGCTGTACAAAGTGGTCTGGTTTGATCCGAGTGTTCCCATCAGGAAGGAGGGGACTACCGCACCCCAGCTGCTCCACATCTGTTCTCACTGCGTTCTTGTCTTGTTCTAGGGCGTGTTGGGCAAGCAGTAGCACTACGTGCCAAAGCCTTTGGCTTCAGTGTGATTTTCTATGACCCATACCTCTCGGATGGCATTGAGCGTGCTCTGGGACTGCAGCGGGTGAGCACTTTGCAGGACCTGCTGTTCCACAGTGACTGTGTTACCCTGCACTGCAACTTGAATGAACACAATCATCATCTTATTAATGACTTCACCATAAAGCAGGTAATAATCTCTGTGGGCGCCCTCCACATCGGTGTTGGTTGCCAACTCTGTGTAGCATTAGTTTATGTAAATGGGCAGATTGTCATTTGAAAGAAATTTCTTTCCCTTTTGCTGCTTTTGAGATCATGCAGGTTTATAGTTGATTAGGAAATAGCTGGTGGTTTATGTATTGTTGCTTTTGCTGTCTTTTTGTCTCAGTAATAGTGCATTTGTGGAAATAATCTGGTCTTCTTAATGTCACTCAGATTTAATAAAGTGGCATTCACGTAAAAGTACTTTTTCTATGTCTTGTAGTAGCTACTTCCTTTACGTGTGTATTTTTAGGTGGCAATTCTGCCTTTCACTCTTGTTCCTCAGTTTGAATTCTTTCAATGCAATTTAAGGATTGTGACTAAATGGCTCCCCCCTGTGCTCAGTCCCGATGCTCGCAGAGCACTTCATGGACAGAGCTCATTTACAGCTTTGTGTTACTGGGAGAAATAATGTTTCTTGGAATTAGTACTGTACTCTTCCCCAGAGTTTTAGGTAATACTAAAAGAAGTTCAAAATCCAGGTTTAGTAACTGCTCTGTTATTGACTAATTTGATAGTAAATTTTTTCATTAAATGTTTGGCTTCTGACTCTGAACTCAGTGTGGGTGACAGCAAGAAATAAAACACTGAGGTGTAAGAATGGAAACTGTACAGGAAAGAAACCCTAAGACAGAAGAGTTGATTTTGCTGTTCTTCATATATATATGTAGTGTTTGTATGTGTTGGTAACAATGACAGCAGCACTCTTTTGCAGTAAAATCATTGCTTGTCTTCTGAGACATAGTTTGCACCTGCTATTCTTGAACTTTAGGACTGAAACTTCCTGAGCATCTCACAGGCATGTAGGATCATGGTGGAATACTGGCAATATTCCACACTTATTGATTGGAGAGTTTAGGGATTTTGCAAATCCATCCCAACATAAAATCAGGATTTGGGATTTAGAACTTGAAAAAATTAAGAAGCTTAAAATGAAACCTCTAAAAGAACGGAGCTCTGTCACCCCACCCAGAATATTCCCTTTGGTTGTGTGTCTGGGTACATTCAGTGGTTATTACATGGTTAGATGTCTTTGCCAGCAGACATCTAGACCCAAACAGAATCACACTGAGTTCAGTGGGACCACTGAGCAATGGTCACTCATTATACAGTAGATGTGAAACTGGGGCCAGTTTATCACAGGAAATTTTTGAGTAGAGGTGGATAAATATGTTGAGCTTTGGAGAAGGCTTAGTGCATCAGTCAGAGAAACAAACAAAGCGAAATATGTTAACACTGAGTAATGCCATCTGAAATGAAATGCTGTAATAAACTCTGTACTGGAAAGTATATTGTAGGCATCTATCTTGCCATTTGTTACCCTTCATGATCAAAGCAAGAAATAAAATGTTAGAAGATAGTTTTTGCTTTGGTTAAGAGTTTGGATGAAGCAGTCTGTATAGTAAAAGCTGATGTGAAAACCATAAAATGTAACACCTCTCACTGCTTAGTTTGTGTCTTCTGATCATGATTTAGGTGGACAGATGTTAGAATTGACCTAAAATTTCTAGAGAGCATTGCGTGCCACTTCGGTCCAGTATTACATGCTCGTGTAATAACCAATTTTTAAGCAACATACAGGGAAGTGTGGTGCATCTCATGTCACTAAAGTCTCACCCAGAATTTTGTTTAGAATCTGAAATGACATAACCTTATAGTGTCTTTGAATATTTGGTGTCAATCTTGTCTTTCAGTAGCTTTTCCCTTGACTTAGGCAGCATTCTGCCTAACCATCCTGCTTGTCCTTGTAGTCCCAGAGTACCTCACAGAAGTATTTCATTAAACCTGTGGTAATCAGGTGCTCTTAAGAGAAGTTGAGGTCATCCTTAGTTTTACAGATTTGAGAAAAAGGCCCTGCAGTTTAAACACAATACATTTTGAAAGCAGCTGTGCAGGTTTAGTGTAGGGGAATTTAACAGCTGTCAGCAGTTCTAGCTGTGAAGCTCTTTCAAGCTTCCACCCATTGTTAAGGATCATTTCCAGCTGCATCCACCCTGACAGTTTATCATGAGTCACTTAATTCATTCCCACTAGAGTGCATTTATGCATCCATATTCTGTTTGATTCAAACTTGTCTTAGTACTAGTTTTAGAGTTTTGTAAATAGTCCTGAAATGAAAACTGAAGCAAGGTTGTTGGACAGGTTGGACAGAAGATTTTAGCAGGGTTCACTTTAGGAAATTTTCAAGTCCTTCAGAGGACTACATAAAACTGTACTTGAAACTCAAGTTATCATGCACAGAGATAGGAAGGGTGTATGAGCTCCTACAAGCCTATATGGCCCAGCAGGTGTGATGTCTGTTTGGTGAGCCCACTTATGCTGGTTTGGGTACAGTTCTCACAGCTGACCCAAGTAGTGGAGCTGCAGTGATAGTTCCCATAAGGAATGTCATGTTGTTGCTAGACCAGCTGAAGATCCTGCCTCCATCTCTTTGCTGTTCTGATTTCCAAGTTAATTGCATAAAACTGAGAGAAGGATGCTTTAGTTCTGCTCCTGTAAGTGGAGTTTGGTTTTTCTGTACAGACCAATGGATGGTTCTCTGTAGGCTGAGGGATCTGCACATGAAGAGAGGCAGGACCACACTAAACCTAGAGACCTGGCCAGTAAAATATGGTGGATTTTTTCGTACAAAATACTGCAAGCATATGTATGTTTATACTCCCTATGATCTCATTAAAAGAAAAAATAAAACCTCATAGCTGATTTTCATCCAAACCTCTTTGTTCATGAATTTGGCATTTTGAAGTCAGTCTTGCAGTGTAAGGATCCATTTACATAAGGTTTTAGTTTGATATGTAGCTTTCAAGTAGTTGAGTTGGTATTAGAATCTTGGTGAGAGACTGAGTCAGTACAAAATGAGGTTTTTATAATTCATCTTCACCATGGTTCCTGCCCTTCATACCCTTTACCTTCATGCACAGAAGTGTTTGAGACAGCTGGTAAAAGATGAAGTATTAGGGTGGCTGGAAGGAGGATGTAGTAATTTATGTTTTTTTCTGTACCATCTCTCTTATTTAAACTGCCACTTTGTTTTCAAGTTGTGGATATATTGTGGTGTAAATTCTTGTAGTTCTCCCCACACAGTGTCATCTACAATGCTAATCTGCACAATGCACAGCACAGCTTCTCTCCTGGGCACACAGCGTTCTCAACCAAATTCATTTTCATGCCTTTTAATTGAATAATAGAAGAATTCTTTAGGCTTTTATTTGAAAAGTCTCACAGGGGAGGAGGAAGCTGAAGTAACAAAAATAAATAATACATACATCTTCTGTGTTTTGGCAACTAAGGGGAAAAGTGTTTGAAAATCCAAAAGCATTGATTTTTCTGAAAAAACCATGTAGGCTTTTATTTGTGTGAAAGTTGAAAGCCACAAAATATGAATTTGTTTAAGAATGTGCTGTAGTTTCTGTCTCATGCAATTTCACAGTGAAATGGAAAGGCATAAAATGATCTGTCACTTTCATATGCACAGTTGTATCTTTTGATCATGTTACTGCACAATATCTGAAACAACGCTTCTGTTAAAAGACACTACTTACAAGAAACAAAAGGTTATTAAGTGCTGTGAAATAGCATTTTATGTTAGAAGCATCACATTTTGTGGTACTTTCCGATGGAAAGGGAAGACAACTGTTACAGTTTAAACCAGCTGAATAGCCTATGTTGTAATGGATGCTTCTTTTGAGTAAAAAATAATGCCACAACGATTTTATTTCATTTATTTTTATTTCATCATTCTTGTTTTTAACTTTCCCTAGATGAGACAAGGGGCTTTCCTGGTCAACACAGCTCGAGGTGGGTTAGTAGACGAAAAAGCACTTGCACAGGCCCTGAAGGAAGGAAGGATACGAGGGGCAGCCTTAGATGTACATGAGTCAGAACCATTCAGGTGCTTTTCCTTTTCTTTTCTTTTTATTTTGTTCACTTTCTTATTTTTAAGTCTTAGTGCATGATACAACCAACAGCAACAAGTAAATGGAGTTTTCCATTCGTTTGGTAGCAAAAGACTCTTTAGCAAAGCAACATGAATCTGTGCAGCACTGGACTAATGCAAATGTAGATGGAGCTCGTGGATGTGGTCAGAAGTGAAAAAAATGATATCCAAGATTTAATTCCTTTAAAAAGAAAAAAAAATCCAGTGGGTTTATTTAGTAGAAATAGCAGGGGCTTTGATTCAAATCCTGGCCATGGCTTTGAGGGGAGCATGCCTTTGTCATTGATGCAGCTCTGGAGACAACTAATACTGATGTCTGAACAGAGTCTTTCAAAGGCAAAGAGTTGAGATGTGGTATGAGAAATAACTGCTTTATGACACCTCTCTAAAGGAAAAGACATATTTCTGTCCAGATTGCCTCTGCAGGAAAACCGTAAATGTAATAGGTTGCAAAAAAAAAGTTAAGGCAGGCTGTCAGAGTGCAGGTTTGGTTTTGCTTTCTCGGGGGAGTAATAACTCTGCTGTCATAGCAGGGTTGGTAGCGCAAGCCTGAGTTTTTGAGTGACTGAGAAGTCCAGTGTTTTAAGGCAGAAATGTACCACTCCCCTAAGTGGCACTGGCACTGCTATACCAGCACTCCTAATTAGAAATGAGCCTATTTCATATGTCCTTGAGAATGGGCTGCTGTAGCTTAGTCCTTGAATGTGACAAGCCTTTTTCAGTCTGGACAGGGAGAAATGTTAATTTTAACTGGAACAATCCACAGAAGTTTTTGAAGGGCACATTGTAAAGACTGGAGAGAGGACAGTATCTCTCCTACCAGTTTGGGGCTGGGGAATAGTAGCTTTGAAAAATGACTGTAGTACCCTTATAGTCAGAATTTTTATATCTACTGAGGCACAATGCCACATCACAAATATTTAATTTTATTTATGCATACTCTGCATTCATTTGCTCCTAAATGTAGTCATTACAGTGCAGTAGTGCTGTGCAAAGCCAGAGTCTTTAACAGCTCAAGGGACTTCCAGCTACATACATTCCTCCAATTCCGAGCTGGGATGTGCACGAGCAGCCCGTTGTACCTCTAGGAAGCCCCATTTACTGCATGGAGCTGCCATCTGCAGAGATTCAGTTGCAGGATTACAGCCACAATTTCCTTTGGCTTCGGTGCTGCATGTCTATCTGAGCGCAGCATGCAACTCTTCATTCGAGAGTTTGGCCAGATATTTTGATGTTTATTGAGCTACAGATGAAATCTATCTCTTTTTGAATTATGACCAACTCTGAAAGTACGCTTTTGTCTTAAAGTATTTGTTCTCCTGTAGTTACAGTTGACTGCAAGATTATTAAAACTGGAAATAAATAGGAGGAGCAAGTTTCCATTATTTTCAGTTTCTTTACCCTGTATCTGTGATAACACTTTTACACAGATTCATTGCCTTCCCTGAAAATCGATCTGTAAAGTAAATTTCCTTCTTTCTGTGGCGTTTCTATAAAGGAACGGGAAAGAAAAAAATAGCTAGAAATAACAGAAAAATAACAACTGAATTATCAAAAAAACTGATGGGGTCACACTTCTGATTTGGAAATAATTGTAAGATTTTTAATTTAAATTTCTAAATGTCACATTGACAGAACAGAGCTTTGTTGACTAATGCAGTAAAATTAAAATTGTGATGAACTGGACAAATGGAATGTCATCCCGATTTAATTTGGGTTTTGCTTTATGCATTTCTGCCCCAGAACTGGAGTGGCAGTGGCTGTAGTTAAAATAAGTGCATTGGACAGAAGCTAATGTTGCTGCTATGCTTAGGTTCTACCCTTTGAGTCTATAAAAGGTGATTGTTGCTTATTTATACCATGAGTAGTGTATTAAATTAACTGACAGAATTATAAACAAACCCAACAAGGAATAGAAATGCAATTCTTCTGTGTTGTAAAAATTAATCTGTGTATGTACAAATCCATGTAAATTCTCCCCCTTCCTTCTCCCCCACCCCCATGGTATTTTTCGTCATTTGATCTTGTTTTAAATCTTCATTTAGCTTTAGTCAGGGCCCCTTGAAGGATGCACCAAACCTGATCTGTACCCCACATGCAGCCTGGTATAGCGAACAAGCCTCGATTGAGATGCGGGAGGAAGCGGCACGAGAGATCCGGAGGGCGATCACAGGTACTGACTCCCCTCATTGGCTCCTTCCCTGCCTAGTTCTTCCTGACCAGCCTTTTTCTTCAGTCTTGAAAGGTGCTGAAAAGAAGCAACCTTAGGTTTTGTTCACCATTTCTAATATTTGAGACATAGAAATGCCAACTAAGTCTGTTTTCAGAAATGGAACAGGTAATTTTTGAGGTTCTTTGAATTACAAAGGGAATGCAGGTACTGCAAAATAAACTTTTTTCATATAAGAGAAATGTACTTATATGTGAAAAACCTGCTGCTTTGTTTTTTTGTAGTTGCATGCAAGTACTGACTGCAAGTCATCCTGGTATTGCTGGTATCTTTCTCAGCTCTTCCTATATTCCCCCTTATAGTTGTCAGGAGCAGTTCTCATTCTCTACATCAAAATATTTTGTTGAGAGGTTATTCTATTTTAGATGTTCCTCTCTTTAAAGCATTGCTAAAGAAGCCTGGCATTTTAAAGGGCAAAGTGTCTTTGTTATATAACTACCATGTAATTGTAAACTGCTCACATAAGAGAAAACAGTTACGTCTCAAACATGCACTGCTAATAAATAAAATGAGAAGACTGAGCCATTTGGCATTGGTTTGAATCCCTTGTAGCCTAAAATAAAAGGAAGGATTTTCATACTGGAAAATGATTCATTAAGCACTAATGTTTTCTCTTTAGTTGGACTTTGCTGTTTCCCCCTTGGCGATACAGTCTGAATGCTCTGCAGACATGCAGGGCCATCTGTGTCACCTTGAGAGCAGTTCAGTGCCAACACATTGCTCTGCTATACAGAAAGCACTGGCAGAAGCCTTCCCTCCAGCCTGTGCCTAGAGAGGCCAGGCAATTTAGTTTCATTTATAGCTTGTGCAGAACGAAGATTCTCCTGGATGCTAATTAAAGGCCCCTCTTAAACTCCTGATCTGAATTGTCCTTTACTGGACTATTTCCCTCCATTTTAGAGGTGACCTAAAGAGCCTGAGCATCTCTTTGCTGGAATTGGTCTCTGTGCCAGTACTCCAGAAGAACTCCAGTAGTACATTTGTTTGTTAGGGTGTTGTATAACTGTTCCCTTCTCCCAAATACCTCCGGGAGAGATGGCACAACCATCATCCCATACCTGCTTGGGGGAGGGTTAATGTGCAAATAAGCATTAGGCTACATTCTGAAAACTAAATAAGAGCTATCCAGAGTTATTTTATGTTAAGTTTGTGCAGTAGCCCTAACACAGGTGCCTGGGAAGGCAGACCTGCAGTTCTTCACGTGTGTGATTGTGCTCTCAGTGATCTGTGTCACTGATTAGGGTCGGAGCTGTCAGCACTCCAGTGTTTGCATGTGGTTTGTAGCAAGATCAAACCAAGACCAGCGCTGGGGAGGTGAGAATGACATTGAAGTGCAGTGAAACAAATGTAGGAAAGATGCGGGAAATGTGGCATAAAGATGGATGGATGGAAGCCATAGGGGAACACGGTGGAGAAAGTGTAGGGAGGGAAAATAATTGGAAAAAGGTGTGCAGTGTAGGAGTGCAGGCTGCAACCACCATCTGATGATAAAGATGTTAAGTGGTTGTGCTGTTGCCAAAAGGTCAGTGGTGGTGTGATGTTTAAAATAAAAATAATAAGCAGAGATTAAATACTTCTACATATGTTTTTAAAGTTGAAAACATTCCAAGTATGAAATAAAGAGGACTGCTGAAAACGGTAGTGGAAGTAAGGGGAAGGCAAGCATGGCAAGTGAAAAGATCATCAGAAGTTTAAAATAAAGAAATAAATACTGTCTTTTTAAGGGGTGACTAGTAGAACATGCCTACAGAAGTTAGCAAAATGAGGAATGAGAGGGGCAAAGAGGAAGACATGATTAGGGAGGGTAAGCATCAGAAGAAGAAAGATACTGTATAAATTTGTGAACAGTTTTGTCAGAAGTTGAGATGGATGTGTGTTTCAGCTACATGTAGAATATGATTTCTAATGAGGAGAATGGTAGGAATTCACCCATAATGTGGCATGTACCTCAGTTTGTGTAATATTGAAAAAAAACTTTTTCAGCATGTGCACAGGAGATGTGACAAGTTTAGTGATGCCAGTGCAAGTCATGGAGTATTTGATGGTATCCACTACATGACAAGCAATTTTGTGAAAATATGAAGAACAATTGAGATAAATAAGGGGAAGATCACAAGGACAGGGAGAAGTTGTTGGTCATATCCAGGTTTAATGGCAAAATTCCATTCAGTATCCTGCATTGTTCAAGAAGGTTTTTATTGCTGTCACAAGCAAGGAAAAAGAGGAGAGTGATGTTAAAGACAGGGAGTAGGAGGCTACATTGTTGAATTGGAGTGGTAGCCATGCTCTAAACTCAAGTTACAGCTTTGTGGAGAGCATGAATTGTGTTGATTGAGACCCTGTTTGCAAGACATGAAAAGAGACAGAGAAATCAAAATTATGCAGAGCATTTTGCCCATTATTAAGTCCCAGGCCAAAGGGGAACAATGAGGATCAAAAACAAGCTTGCAGTGTCATTTTATGTATTGATTTAAATATGCAGATATTTATGATTATTCTTAACAGACACATTAAGAGCATAAAGCCTACAATTTTTGTGTATTTTTATTTCCTCTCTCTCGCTCCATCCTAGGTCGTATTCCAGACAGTCTGAAAAACTGTGTTAACAAAGATCATTTGACTGCAGCTACACATTGGGCCAGCATGGATCCTGGAGTGGTTCATCCAGAGCTTAATGGTGCTGCATACAGGTAAGAGTGCTGGAGATGGGGAGAAATAGCTTCTTGATTCAGATGTAGGTATTTGAGAATAGATAGAAGACCTTCTTATTAATAAATAGGATTAGTTACCAGCTATATTGTTTTCATAATTGTTTCATTTAGAAGAATAATCTTGTTTTGCTGGTTGAAGTCAGTCATGCTGTGTGTAAGTATGATTGCTCTTACAGTCGCTTTTATTTGGTTAGTATATGAACAATACACATTTGTTTGTATAGTCAAGTAAAACAATTCTAGTCATCTGTGGTGAGTGCAGTGGAAATTTATGTTCCTTTTGCTGAAGGTAATGATGCAGCAGTAGGTTACAGAAAGACCTTCAATAATAAACTATTCTAATGTTGGTTTGTGGCCTCCAGACACAAGAGAGAACAAGTAACTCAGTATTGAAAACTGAAACAGCCTGTGATGATTATGAAAATATGTTTAAAATAGCGTTTTCTAAATTATGTGTTTAATATTTAAGCAGAAACATTTGAAGGACTTGATCTGTGTATTCTCAATCAATTTTGAAAGCAGGCCTTAATAATTAATAGAAAGGGGCAATTTTTACATGTAATATGCACATTCTTTAGTTACTTTGTTTGCTTGAGAGTCTTTCTGTCCTTTATCCCTAGCAGCTGTTCTTGCAGCAGATTTTTCCTAGTAGCCAGCTTCAGACAATTTTTATTTATGAAAAACATTTGCAATTTTTTTATATTCCAGTATGGTGTTTACATATAAGTGGGATGAAAGTGGCTGAGAAAGCTACAAACAGCTGCTTCCCTTGGTGGTGCCTTGAGCAAAGGGCCAGTGCAGCCCTTTCATTATTTTGTCATACCTCTTTATCCTAATCCCTGTCCTTATTCATACATCTACCTTATCTTTGTCCTTCTTTAGACATGCTTTTGATAGAGAGGGGATTCCTGGGTTTGTGTTACTCCACATGGGAACCCAGCTGTGCACTGCTGAGAAGGGAAGCAAAAGCTCCTGTATCCCAGTGACTTGGAACAGTCTCATCAGAAAGTGATGGAGAGGTGATGGGGAAGTGTCACCACTCTCTGCCATAAACCCTTTATCAGCAGCCATAAATGCACTAAAGGAAAAGAATAACATGCATTTGGTCAACATGTGTTTGTCTCATGTAACATTAAGTTTTTTATTTTCTGATAAAGTACCCATAGCCCTAAATATCTGAAGAAGGGTATTTTTGTTTGATTAAATGAGCAGAAGTTCAAGCACTTGTGTTCTCCTCCACATGGGTTCCATGAACTTCAGTTTGGAGCAGTGAGGGTATAGCTGAATGTAATTGGGGCTTAAAGACAAGTGTGCTGGACTGGGGGCAATAATTCCACCCCTCTCATGGCAGTTAAGGACAGGGTTCCATGCCCAAATAAAATGCAGGTTTTTATTCTCATTTTGGGGGTCACAAGTCCAGCCAGAAGCAGGCCTCACAGCCAGAAATTAATTTTAACTTAGGAATGTTTTGGAAGTTAATGATTTTCAAGGTAAAGACCATATGTATTCAATTTAAGCAAGATGAACACAGAACTGAGTGACTTTTTAAGACATTGTTTCAGTCAGTTTTTTCAATAAAGAAAATTAATTGTAAAATTCTGAATTCACAGTTGCTTTCAAATACAGAATAAAACTTTTTGGCAATTTTGAGGCAGAAGTTAATAGTTATACAATATATATTAAAAGCTTCTTTTTGGAAAGGTGATAGAATAGTGGTTAATGTGGGTGAAGGCAGTTACTGTGTGCAGTACAAAATATACAGCACTTGAAGCTAAGGTTTTATGAAGAAACTGGTTTCAATAGCAGTGTTTGCTGCTGCTTAATTCCTACCTGGATTAAGTATAGCCTTTGAATTGATTGTTTAGACCAAATTTTTCTTTGCAATCCAAGATGATGTTCAGCTGAGTGAGTTCTGGAGTCCTCCACAGACAGTCTGGAGTTTCAGATGTGCTAATAACTGTATCATAGTCGTGTAATTGCATTAGAAGATAAGACCCGGGATAATAATTTATATGTTAAAAAATGCAAATAGCTCTTTAGGTGAACTAAAACTAATGAGGCTGTTTTATTCTGGATATATCATTTACTTGTATTTTGAAGTAGGATAGAACTCTCAAATTACCAGATATTATCACAAGCCAAGAACATTGAGCATTCATCAGCAGAATATAATCTTGATGTGAATATCACCGTGTTCTGTGGGAAACAAAACCATTTACTGTGTGAAATGCAAGATGCCCTATCAACACCAAAGGTCATGCAAACAGGACCTATCCCATGAGTAAAGATTCACAATATTCCTGAGAAGGAGTTATTTGTAGTGGTCTCGGTGAAGCAGCATAATACACCCCGGGTTTGTGTTATTACTGTGGATTTGTTACTGTTAAATACCCCCCTGCCCTTTCCTGTGTCACAGAGCAGGCAAGTCATAGGCAGAGTGAAATTTAACAACCAGGAAACAGTGATTATATCATTCATAGACATGTTGACATCTCTTCCTGCCTTCTGAGGGGTAGATGGGAAGGCTGGATAGGGCTTTGAGCAGCCTGGTCTGGTGGAAGGTGTCCCTGCCCTCGGCAGTGGGTTGGAACAAGATGATTTTTAAGGTCCCTTCCAACCCAAGCCATTCTGTGAATATATAGGTACTGAAGAGGTACTTGGATGAGAACAGCTGGCTTTTGGTAATTCATTAATTTTTTCATGTTGAAATACTTCACTGGTGATTTTCAGGCTCTGTAATGCATGGTAACAGCATGCACTTAAATTTTTAACCTCTTCTGGGACAGGCTCAGTTTCTCAAACAGAGCTTAACATAGTTCAAGGTGCTTCTGCAGTTTAAAAAATATACCAGATTAACCGAAATTAAAGTTGCCTTTCAGTTGTAATTAAGAGGGATACTGTATTTTTCTTCGTAAATTAAGACTACATGGGAGAAGGGGGAGAAAGATCATGAAGTAACAGAGGAGGTGTAATTGAGCTCTTGCTGCTGCCAGACGAGGAAGATAGGGAGAAACTTCATGAAGTGCTGGAGAGAATATATTTTCTGGTAAAGAAGAAAAAAAGCATTAAATAGTCACAAAAGGGAAGGTTATATAGAATAGAAGTGCTCATGAGTAGAGGCTGTTGAGTTTCTGTCCTCCTTTCAGAGACAGGAGTTGAACAACACTGATGATTAAATTGAAAGAGGACAAAAAGTCCAAAAAGAGAATGGCAAAGTAGGGTTAGGAGCTGTCAAGTAAAATATAGTTTCTGTAGAGCAGTACCTTATCTGCATTTTGGCTGCTGCCACAAACTATTGTACGGCTCTAGATGTTACTGAAAATCTGGAGGAAACCTGTACCCAAGGAGAGGTGCTGGCTGGTAGAATCCTGGCTATCCTAATTTGGTGTCAAAGAGGAATTTTTTTATGTACAGAATACGTAGTTTGATCTGCTTAATGTGTTCATAAGGTAACTTAATAAGGCTCCTGATTCAGCACTGCCCATTTTCACAAGGGGAAGCTTTGGCTTTTCTTCCTGAGGAAAATGCAGTTGCAGAATTTGCTCTCTCCTTGATTGCTCCCAGCTCCAGTGTGCTGATGTTAGAAAGCAGACGTTGTGTTGGGAACAGCTGCTGTGTAGGACTTCTAAAGGCAAGTTTTTGTCATGGTGTGTTTTGCAGAGCACCTAGAGTGCACAGATAAGCTGTTTAAAAATTAAATCAGAATAAGTAAAACAATACCCTATCTGACAGTTTTCATAGGAATTGAAGCAAATCTGATTAATAAGATTCAAATGGAGTTACTGAAACAAGCAACTAATTCCATTAGCAACTGCAAATTAATTCTAAGGAACCTCTCTGGAGAAGGAATTAGCATAGGAAGCCCTGTAAATATGTGTACAATTGGGAACAAAGTTATCTGTCCTACAGGTGGTGTGATCTGTCACATCCTGATTATCCATCCCACATTGCAGTCAGCCTTGTGGTCTGTAGGAATCATTCCCAGCATGTCCAGACCAGTGTGTGGTGTTACCCTTGTCCCTGTGCCATGTTGGACAGCCAAGCTGGGCCCCTCTGGCACAGTGTTTACACAGAGCATCTCCCAGGATGTTTCTGTGGTGGAAGGAAAAAGAACAAGCAAATGTGCTTGCATCCAGCTTTTTTCCTCCTCTGAGTTTTGTGTAACTTCTGCACTAATTTTCTGTCAGTTTGAGGGAATTCAGGGTGAGCAGCACCAACCTGTCTTACCTCAGAAAAGGTGCTGTGGAAATGGGGTGGAATTCAGCGTTGAACTCTGATGAGGAGAAGATCAACATCAGAATAATATGATATTTGAGAAAGCTTGACAAGCCCACAAGTGCCTTTTCTCCTGTGCAGTCCTGAGTAAATACTTGGGTAGAAAAAGCCACAGTGAGTGGTAGGTTTGTGTGTTTAGAGTTTATAATGGATAACCCTTTTTAGGATGCTTGCGTGAGCAGGATATATCAGGAGAGAACAAGGGGTGAGTGTGCAGCTCTGTGATGAGGAGGGGAGGCAAAGGGTCAGTGATAAGTGGCCTGCGTGGCATAACTTGCAAACAGGTGTTGGAATATTTGACTAAAAAGAAAACATATTTGGATTAAGTTCGTGTGTAGCTCTTGTTTATATACACATTGTGAATTACCAGAGTTCATCAACTACATCTGAACTGTGGGATTGAAGCAGTAGATTTGCCTGGTAACATCAGAGCCAGCTGGATCAGAGAGTGATTTTTGTTGTCAAATTAATAAAATATTTAGGCCTCAGTGTTTGTCCATATAGAGTAAGAAATCTTTAAAACCATCCTACAGTTTTGTGTTTGCATCTCTCTTTCCTGCAGTCTGCCTAAAGCACCTGTCCTTTGTATAACTAGTACTGGTTCTGTTTCAGACAAGTGCAGTGGCAAGTTTTATGCTGAAAGAGTTACTCAGATGCAGGAGCTTTGAATTTATCATCTTAAAGGGTGTGGGGGTATGATTGCTATCTTGGGGAGCAATTGGAAAGCTAGGAATGGAAGAGTAGTATAAAGAAATACTTTTTCAAACCACAAAAATGAAAATTTAAAATTTCTATACAAGAATGAAAGAGGAAAACTAAAATCCCCAAAGGTCAGCTTTATGAAAAGTCATGAAGAACAGATAGTGCATGGACCCAAGAATTACTTCTGGTCGAGGTCATACTTGAGAGGAGCAGTGCTTCCAGATTGTTTCCTTTGCTGTGCTGTCACTCGTTATTTAAGCTGAAGAAACAATCTAGCAAACCTTTATTTCTCATTTGGGTAAAATACAGCATCTCTTGCTTTATTTAGCAGCATCTGCATATGGTGTCTTACCTGGAGCTTCAACTCCCTGTCTTTCTACCTGGTCTGAAACCCAAAGAAGCACCTCTGTAGCTCTGGAAGGAGGCAGGGCAGGCTTTCTGCTCAGCCAGCTGTTGGTGTTAATGTGTGCTCCTGTTTTCTGCTCCCAGCAGGTATCCCCCAGGCGTTGTAAGCGTGGCTTCCACCGGCATACCTGCAGCAGTAGAAGGAATAGTCCCCAACCCCATGTCTTTATCACACGGCCTCCCTGCTGTAGCCCACCCGCCCCACGCTCCTTCCCCCGGCCAAACTGTCAAACCAGAAGCTGATAGAGACCACCCCAGCGACCAATTGTAGCCTACGAGAACAGCATTCCCGGCATCGGAGAGCGCCGCTCCCGCGCGGAAAACAAACGGCACCCAACACAAACCCCTGGATTTTGATTAAAGGCAAAACCATGAACTTACAGGAGGAGACGATTATTGGTTTAGAAACTGGTCCAATATACAGTATAAAAGGAAAAGGTGGGAGACAAAAAAAAAAGAAGATTTGGAAGCATTTTTTTCCTCCGTATAAATTGTAGTTTGTCCCTGTCCAGTGGACTGATTCACTGTTTCTGTGTCCTATGGGTTCTTTGTTAAGCAAGAGAAGTTAGTAGTTAATTATATCATGAATGTACTTGTCTGTGTACAGTTTTTAGAACATAAAAAGGGTTTGTTTGCTTAGCTGTCAACAAGGAAAAACATAAGGGAGGCATTCAACAAACCAATTTTGAGATTAAAAATCCTTTCTTTTATATTTTAAAACATGCCCAAAAATGAGGCAGTTGGCAAACTTCTCAGGACAATGAATTTTTCCCATTTTTCTTTCTACGCCACACAGTGCATTGTTTTTTCTACCTGCTTGTCTTATTTTTTAGAATAATTTAGTAAACAAAAGAAAAACAGTTTCTTTCCTAATTTTGGCATGAATTCCCTTATTTCAAAATGAAGACAACCTTGCAAAGAGATTTTGAGGAAAAAAAAAAAGGTTTTGTATAAACGAGCGTTGTGCTTTTTGTCACCAGTTAAAGTATATATTATTGGTGGTATCTGGAAAAGGCACTAGACTACTGAAAAGTAGCAGCATTTCATTGCCTACATTGATTCCTTCCTGGTAATGTGGTAGGCTAGCAATATTTTTGGTTAAAATCATGTTTGTGACTGTAACCATTTGTATGAATTATTTTGAAGAAATAAAAATCCCAGATAAATATCATATGTGTAAAAATTTTTATTTCTAGTAACTGTTTATTCTACTTTTATTAGGTTTCTTAGCTGTAATTTTTAAACAGATGCTGTCAAGTATTTCATTTCTAGCTTTACTTTGCTCTCTGTTGTTTGTAATACTGTCTTGGAAGCTTGAAAAATAAAAAAAAAAATTCTTTCCATACCATTTTTCCCTTTACATTTCGTAAATGTTGATCTTTTTTCCTGTGTTTCTAATGGAGTTTGAAATTAAGATGGATTTTGATTTGTACACCGGCATCATCAGCTACAATATGGTAACAGCATTTATGCCACCACTGTGGGCAGAGCAGAGGAGGTACAACAGCAACACAACAACAATAATAATAATAATAATAAATGTCTTTTGCCGAAGTCCAACATGAGAAGTGTCCATTGTTTTATTTGCTTTTGTGATGATGGAACTGTGCAGCAGGATCTAATTGTGTTTGCCATATTGCAGGAGTTTGTTTGTCTGAGACAGGCAGAAGTGTGTTCGAGGCAGGTTAGATTCCAGCTGGATGCTGTTCCGGCCTTTCCTGTGCTCCTGGATAAGATTCCTTCATCCCTGTATGGTTTAAAAAGGCAATACAAGAGTTTTGCTGCTGCAAGAAGGAAATCCATGGTGGGCAGAAGTGAACCTGGACATAAACCTCCTCAGTGGCCTCTTGTCTGTTTGTTCACTGTTTGTCTGTGATAGTAACAGTGTGCCTAAGGTTAGTGAGCTGCTCTTATGGGTTCTGGGGGAAGTTACTGTCCCCCATTTCTGCAAGTCTCCAGAGCAGCCTCCACCTCTCCTGGGGAAACAGTAGGAGGCTGTCAGTCAAGGAAGACTGAAATTTGTGGATCTGTACCCAAGGAGCACTATATATAGAGAAATTTGGTCTCCATGGAAGAGTGGAAGGATTTACCTTGAACATTTAGAGCTAAAACTCTCATCCATTACTACTCACTTGATAGTAAAGCCATTTCTCTTCCCTCTGTGAAACAAAATAGAAAGGAACCCCAATGCTGCAAGTTTTCCCTCTGAGATCTTTGTTGCCAAAAATTTGCAAAAAACCACATCAGTCTCCTGCTGTTGAAGTGGGACTTCATATTTCATGGGCAATTCATATTTTAAGATGCTGCTCTGTCAGGCTGAAGTTGCTTAACATGTAAAACAAACGTTTAACATCTGGCTGCAAAGAATTGCTGGCAGTCACCTTTGCAACCAAATCTCCCAAGGAAGACCAAGAGGGTTTGCTTTATCCTTGCATCAGTTTGGACGTGGCTTAAGTAAGTAAGCTTGCTTTGTAGTGCATCAGTACATTGATGAACCAGAAATGAAAGCACTGGTATTTGTTTGTGTGCCTTTCTCCGGTTCAGTTTCAAAGCTTTTGAGCCATTGGCACAAACATTTTCAGGATTTGAGCCGAAAATCCTGTGTTTGTGGGTGTGACCAGTGCACTGGTAATGGGTTCAGTATCTACGCTGCTATTTGAGATGTGTACCTGTTGGTTTGACTGGTGGAGAGTAATCCAGTTCCCAGCTTTAGAAAGGAAAAACCATCTAGGCAGTGACAAAACTGATGGGTACTGACTTCTGGGTTATGGTCTGAAAAGCTAAATTAAAAATCTAATAAAGCCCCCCAAACGTGGATTAAATGATTAATTGGAAAAGCATCCCAAAATGGACAAAGGCTGTTGTGCTGGAGTAACCTTCTGTCTTTTATGGCTGCTTTTGTTGGGAGGTGGAAATGTGATTGGATTACCTCTGTCTGGTAAAGGATGTTCCAAATAAAGTTTAGACAGGAGAAGATGCAGTGAGTGGGAAATCACAGAGCAGTGAAGGTGATGGCAGCAGAGGCCACAGGTGACCTGAGACAGCTTGAAAGGTGAAGGGTTAATCAAAGTGCCTGCCTTGAACATGATTTTCCTTTGGTGTTATTAGTTGAATTAAGGGTCTTGTCCAAGAAGGAGGCCAAGCATGCCCAGAGTGCTGCTGGCTCAAAGGCTGTGGGATTGCAGGGGGCTCTGGAGTCTCCATGAGAATGTGGTGGTATCAAAGATGCTCGTCGTGCAAATGCAAAGTCAGGTAGTTGCAAGTCTAAACAAAAACTGGTTGGGAAAAGGAGCTGTGAGTGCATTCTCATGGTAGGGCTGATGGGGGGGCTGCGGCTGTGGGAAGGAGCAGCACGGTGGCAGATGTTTCTGGCTTGGTCTCTGGCAGGTCTGGGAATGGATTAGAGATGCCACAGGGGACCTGGAGCATTTGCTGTATAGTTTTGGTCAGGCATTTTCAAGAGGGTGAGCTCGAGCTGGAGTCACAGCAGAGATGGGCTCTCAGAAGGACTGATGGGGGCTTGTGTGAGAGGAAATCAGAGTAACTTGGCTTTTCCAGCTTGAAGGCAGAGTTGGGGAAATGACTAAATAGCAAATGTGGTGGAGGAAGGAGAAAAAGAAAAGCTGTTATATGAACAGACGGGCTTAAATAGGGGTTAGGGAAAGTTCTCTGTCAGCAGGGAGTCCTTGGCACAGGTTTGCAATTGGAGTTACTGGAACTCAGTCCTGAAGTCTCTGGAGCTTGGGTTGGGGTTTTGGTTTTTTGTTTGGGTCTTGATTTTGTGTTTGGATCTTATTTTTTTAAAAATATAACTTGGTTTTTAAAGTAAAAAATGCGAGAATAGTGTTTAAAGGTAATACAAGATTGCTACCAAATCGACAACCAGAGGCTTTTTCCATTCAGGATAAAACACTTCAGCTTCTTTTTTAACAAGCCTAAAGCCTTTTTCCTTTAGTATGGGGGAGTTTTGAGAAAATACTTTATTTTCTTGTCTAGTTTCCACCTCAGATGATTAAGGCTTGCTTTCCAAATGACCATGACTGCTGCAGTCTGGCTGTTCCCAGCTTGCTCTGTGCCTCAGACCAAAGGGTTTTCTCCTCCAATTTTAGTGGATGCATAAGTACTGTCAATTGTTCTGCATGAAGGAGAAGGCAGCACTGCCAGTGTTTACTTTATTCAGTTTGCCAACCTTTCCACCTTTTGTAAATTGGGGGGGGGGGGGGGGGGGGGGA